>JACSZP010000078.1:0-52668 GCA_016161895.1 Pinna nobilis
GGTCAGTCGGTCATGAATAGCATGCATTCAGTTAACTTGTTCATTCGAGCTCAAGACTTAGCGCAGTTCAGACGCGTAATGTCCCAACCCACCCTACGCTCCTAATTATTTTCTATCGTCATAAACTTTTTATCGTTGCATGGTATCCATGATTACTTCGATGGTGACGATATCTCCATCGCGAATTTACATTTTTGTGGCTTTGTTTAGATTAATAAATGACCAAGACTGGGCAATTTCGCATGTCTTGGGGGCATTTACCCATAATGATGTCTTTGTTTTGTTTTTGAATGAGGTCGTAAATAATTTATGTTAATTTGAGACTGGTCGAATAAGAACATAATTTGCAGATATAGTATACTAACACATAATATTACCAGTTTGCTTAGAGCATAAAGAAAGACAACTCCTATACGTCAGACTCCACTAAATGGTTTTCCCCAGGCGACAATGTTATCGTTTCGTCAAATATTCTATGCTTCCGACGTTCCATTCATATAAACTATATACCAATTTGTGGGACTTCCCTTCCCAATCCTTGAATAAACTCAATACCAGTGGTTAACCTTCCTGATTTTTCAGTACATGTCCATTTTTAGGGCCAACCCCATTTCCGCACAAAATGAGCAGACAATTTTGACACGGGCTTACACCTTAGTCAATGTGCCCAAAACTTTTCAACAATCTAGTCATTCTACATTTTTTCAACTCTTTACTTGTCACTTTATAATATTCAATTAAAAAGAATTGTATTATACAACAATCAAATATCATCTAACATCCAAAAAGCAGCTCCCCTCTCCCTACACCTTCTTTACCGACCAAATTGCCCCTTATTTAGTGGAGTCTGGCCTACAGATTTAGATTACCGTAGATGTTGCTTTATCAGTCACATATCAACCAGTGGGACCGTTTCTTGATAATCATCAGTATACGTATGACTCGCATAACTTTTTCCTCCATAGCCGTACGAGACTTTTATAATTGACACATTCGCCCCTAAAATCATTAGACTCTTTATACTATCAATGACTAAGGCAAATCCAATTGCGTCTTTAGGGGATTGAGTTTAAGAACTTTTGATTAAAATTAGTTGGAAGCAGCGAGCATTCATATTTTCAATGTGAATAATTTAATTAATTTTTTTCTTTGAAATTTTATAACAATATGACATAATTTATCAACAAGTTTAAAATTCCTTGATGTCTTTAAACTAACAAAATATTGAATATCTATCTGATTTTGATCGTAAGATAATTTGACGAAAAAGTCTCAAATCAATTATAACGAAGTACGATTAATAATGATTTGAACACACTTAAGTTTTATAAGTAAAACAGTTTTAATGATAATTCAACATAATATGCATCTTATGCAGGTAAATATATATGTAAAAAATAAAACATTTGATATCTGCGAGTATTTACACTGAGTTAAAGCTGATTATCACCGTGATATTATTAAGTATTAAAGCTGTATGAGATCCGTCAGTCTTCTTCTATATATGATGAACCGTCTATACAATAACAGACTACTAGTTTTCACACACCCACACAATATTTCATTCGTACAACATTTTAAGCATGTTGTGTTGAGCATACTGCTTATAAAGCATTGACAAATATTCTTATATTCAATATGACAATATGTTTGACACACTTTGATTACATGATCCTAGGTTTCCCATGGTACTTGCACCAAAGGCAGAGTAGCATAAAACTAAGGGAAACCGAGTATATTTAATCCATTTAATCCTGGATATTTTCATATCTATCCAGATATTGTAAGTTTTGTCGTAAATTTTTGCAATGTATTTCACAATCTGGATACGTGTGTCCCTTACATAGTCTCCACAAAGTATGTTTTCTTGGCTAGTTTTGTTTTGTTACTATTTCATTCGCACGGTGTTTTCCAGTCAGCCGTTGAGGAATAACCCCGGTTATACGTTACTCTTATCAAGAACACCAGTCTTCTGGTAAACTCTCTTACATGATAGACTGGACTACATCTAGACACGAACCAGAGGTGAACATCTCAGTCTCTCATAACCTGTATATAACATACCGGTATTTAAAGTGTGATTGTCACTAAATCATCTTTGATTGAAATAGTCATTTCTAATTCGACCTCCGAATATATTACATGTTCGCCTCCTAAATCATGACCTCGTTTTCATCTTCAAGTTCTATCGCCTCGTGCGAAACAACGTCTGGCATCAACTGAGTGGAAGGCGGGAAAACCTGGTTGGTATTGACTTGCTTTGTGGGAAGGGTATGTGATAACCTTTGATTTTGTATCGGTAATTTCTGTGATGGCGTGACAAATGACAACGAGCTTGGCCCCTCTCGCGTTGAGTTGACATTGTTGGCCACAGTAGGTCGATTGTTTGGAATATTTGTTGGATCTAAAGGTTGCTGAACACTGTAAATATTTGGAGGTGGCGGATGTCGATAATGGACAGGTTGTTGCGTATATCTTCCCACATCCCCTGTTTGGTTCATGCTATTGCTTGGATTTTGAAAATAAAGTGGAGATTGTGGTGCCATTCTGTGTACATTTTGCACAACAGGATTCATAGTTTGTCTTTGTGGTTGTGTCGGCAACCTTCTGTTGCGAACAGGCGAAGGGGCACCTGTACCGTCTGCTATTCGATGACCATGTAATGGCGATTGTGATTGCAAATGGACGAACTGAGCTGGTGACAATATTTCTCCAGCAGATGTTACAATAAAAGGGACACCTCCTCTTGAGTCGTCACTGTAGATATATGCTGGATTTGTAGGGAGCATATTGGAAGGCGGGTTTCTCCCTTGAGCCGGAGAAAAACTGTTTGGCACACTGTCCAAATTATCAACAGGATTTAAGTACATTGGAGGTTGGTGAGCGAATGGATTATGCAAATGGACTGGTTCACTTTTTCGTGGGGATGGTTGTTTGTTAATAACACGTGGATTGATTCCTGGAAGAGTTTTTGGACGTTTTACGACTTGTTGATCTCTCTGTGGATCCTCAGTATGTAAGCTGGGCTGTGGTATTTCTGTGTCATTCTGCGGAACATACCTAGCTGTGTTTGATTTTCTATCCACATAAAGATTTGTTGGTGACATAGGAGAGTCTACTGAAATGTCTTCTTCTTCCATTTGTAAGTCTTTGGCAGTCATGTAATTTAAAGATGGAGCATCAGTAGTTATGTCGTCAGCTGAACCTCGTTCTGGAAATTTACCTAGAGAACTGTCTTTCTGTAAAGCATTTTTATTTGGAATGAACATGTCATCTTGAGTAACTTCTATCCTGGGAATGCTACTGCCTTCAGACTGTGGAGATGCGGGCGCAAGGTAAGAAGCGACGGAACTTTTAGATCCATACTTGTCTGAATGTGGTTCCGGTATCTGTAGATGCTTTATGTCGGAATACTGTGTAGGAACACGGATCTTGTTGGCAGTCCCATTGGATACGTCCCTGGAACCGAATCCAATGCCACTGGATGATGATGCTGCAGTATCATCTCGCTCAAATGAGCTATTCCATTTTCCTTTGCTAACATTACCAATCGAGCCTCTCAATGACCTTGGCTCGTCGTAAAGGTCAAGGCTTCCTTGACTTATGTGACTCGCAACGACTGAAATAAGAAAATACATGATATCAATTAACATTAACCGACGAGAGAATAACTCAATTAAAATGCAAGAAAAATGAAATAAACACGTACATATATACAGGTGCTTTGAGATGATGATTTTAATTTGAGACCGGAGCATATGAGCCAACAGAAGGTCGAGACGAATGACTTGAATTATCCGTTTCTTGGTTTTTTTTAATTAAACGATAAGATAGGAGACATGATGCAAAAGACAAGCATAGTGTATTCGGTATCCGAAACTACAGGTCAAGATTCTATTAGTATAAATTAAAACTGGAGTAACTACCAATAGATAGACGAAGAACAGTGGGGCCTCGTTAATCCGGGCACCGTCATTCCCATGCAAATTGTGCAGATAAATGAAGCCAAAAGCAGTGACACTAAGCAAAGAGGAAGTATGTGTTTTACACAAATACTTCATAAAACAAGCAGGATTACTCTGTGTAACCCGTAACCAAATTGTATAAAGAACGGTCCAACAACCGGTATGAAAAACGACAGACAGCATTCGACCTAATGACGGGTCGTAAACCAGACCATTATACCGACAGTAAAATTTGCGAAAAATACTTTGAGAGACATAAACTCCATATTGAAGTGATGATAGAATATTCTACATAACTATGGGAAGTTGACGATGGTGAATATTAATTCTATGATATCTTCGACTTCAGAAAAGAGATACTTTTTAAGTACACTGTACTTAATGTGATTGTCTTCAAGGAGAAAGCAAGACTTTATTGAAAAAATTGAAATTACTGCCGAATGTAAAATACTTTAACAATGAGAAAATAATATAATTAAAAAATTGTCATGAGCTGAAATTTCGGAACGTTCGAAGTATGAATATTGGAAAAACATAGACTTTTGAACTTGGACTTTTGAAAATCCAGAGGTGGGATCAGGTGCTATGGAGAAGCATGGTACATGTATTTCGTAATTTCAGTGTTAAGATTTACCTGACGCCGCTTTAGTTTGCAGTATCTGCTCCGTCGCTCTGTTTTGGCGACACATGGAAATGATCAACAGGATAACAATCAGAAGCAGAATTCCAACGACTGCTCCAAACACAGAGATGATGATTGTCTGTTCGCTACCAGACGATGCCGGTGTCGGAGGGATAATTGGTGCCATAGTGGAGGTTATACCGACAGGTGTCGTTGTCACGGGACAGATCGCTTCACAGCTCTGGTAGATTGGCGAACATTCAGCATCTATTGAGTTCACTTGAATGAGAGGTGTTCCTTCTCGGTAGAATTTGATATCCTCTCGTCTTAGTGTCAGCTGGCTCTCCACGCTGTATGAACCAACCTTTAAAAGGAAATGGGTCCTTGCGTTAAAATTACTAACGAATGAATAAAATGATTGTAAATGAAATTTACTATCGTTGTAGATATCAAAATAAAACACAGAAATCAAGTGTAAGTGTAAGAAGAATTGTATGTTGTTTTTCAACGTCTAAAACAGTTACCTAATAAGCCTGTAAAGTAAAATGAAGAAGAATAAAGAGATATTCTTATCTTCAAGTCCGATACTATACAAGATGAGGATATAAACTATCTCAGCTCATATGTGTTTTTTTTTTTTGTTGTTGTTGAAATTTTGAAATGTACGGAACATATTTATTAAGCTCAAGTGTAGCAAATAATTTAAAGATTGCACATGCTGCTGAGAGCAGGAGAGACTATCATAGAGGTGCAACCTACCTCCACATACTCGTACGTGACTGAGCCCTGCTGACCTATCTGTTGTATATTATGGATTGTAAATCCCAGGTAGCCATTCCCATCGTCTTTGAATAGTCTGAAAGGATCTCCGTTTGACAATTGTAATTCGGTATCTCTGATCCTTTCTGTGAAGGTTGTTGCCATAGTTTTATTACGTAACTCGGAGCAACCAGTAAATCGTGGGCATAACCTAGCATAACCATTCCCAATGGCATAAATAGCATACCGCACGTGCACAACTCTCTGATAAGAAGAGAGCGAGTTCACTTGATTGGTGTTCAGGTGAGCAGTATTACTGCACGTTTTAGAGAATCGTCTGTCGTAAGAACCATAATGATCGCATTCAAATATGTCCTCCCAGAACCGAGGCATCCAAGGATTACCAGTGTCAAAGGAAGTCGTAATGTTCTGCAGATACGATTTAAAACTCTCATCGTTATTGCCACTGTTGCCAGTGACAAACACCAGAGTTCCAGCTGATGCCGTGCCTAAAGTGCTGCTGGCAAGGTTGGCATTAGTACCCCAGGCCTCGCTTGCAATAAATGTAAAGTGAATGTCAGTCCTTGCTGCTAGGCGACGTAATAATTTCTCGGCCGTTGTGTCTATTGCGTAGAATAGCACAACTTTCACTGCAAAATAGAAAATGAATATAAGGGTTATTATAAAGCATGTACTTACTTTTGAATTTAATTTTATCAAAAGTAAGCGAATGCCACTAGTGGTGTTATGTCATAAAAGAGTAGGTTTTATATTATCCTATCAGCTATGTTATACTTCTGATAAATGTTTGCATAAAATAATATAAGTAAATAAAACTGCTTTATATTTTTGAAATTAATTCTTATGTGACATAATCTGAATATGTTCTTGGCATGTTCATTTTAATTTTCACCATAATATCCATAATGTAGAACAACATAACTGAATCGATGTCCTTTTGGGGGATAAGTTAGGAAATGTAAGCTGAATAGTTTAAATTAATGTATATAACGAATTCAAAATTGAAACTGGGGACAAACAATACAAGGGAAATTAAAAAGAATGAAAGCTAAAGAAAGCCCACAGAAGAACGAATGTAGACCTCGGAAAAATGGGGAGTAATATCAGGTGGCCGGGGTGAGTCAGCATCTCTTGCTTTCTGGCCACATCGATCAATAGGCTATATAGGTAAATTTCACATAGCGGTGAAACTAAACTATTTTTTTCGGATGGTTAAAGTTATTTTCACGACTGAATATCATCTAACCCTAATGCTGGATGATTTTCTTGAGAACGATAATTTACAGTGACTGTCTTTCACTAGTCACATCAAAAGCACATGGCATTTCTACCGAAATCGACATTCTACCAAAGTCGTGGGGTTTCCGGGGAACATTTGGCGTGTCAACAAGGAAACTTGCTCCTTCCGGACATCTGCTCCCATCCCGTTAGGGATTTGCAGTTTTTTTTCACTTCGGAACTATTATGAGTCAAATTTTTCGTATTTACCAGGACTCAGATCTCTGTACTGGAAAATGTATATCCTTCGATACTTTTTTTTCAGTTTATCTTATATGAAACTATTTATAACGGAATGTTGAGTAAATGAATTCTCCAATTAAGATAGCTAAATTACGATGTAGAAAAGGAAATTATTCGATCAATAAAATTAAGGAAAATTTTTTCAAGTATCAGGTTACTAATTATTATCATCGATATTGAACCATTACATTCTACCGATTTTCTCTAATTAAGTCGGGCGATTATAAGGTAAGTATTTGAGATAACTTTTCTGACATAAAATTACATAAATTCTTTGTCATCTATTTGACATTTAAAGTATGGTTATGTAAACAAAGATTGATTTCTCCCGGACTCTTTACGGTGTGTGTGTTCGTTAGGTATTGTCATACAATTTATTTTTCGACAAATTCCATGTCTGGATTGTCCGAGTTCTTTCGATTACCTCGGGGTACACGATTACCCACATATTTCGAATTATCTGTGGTAACAACAAAACACTGGTAATCCGATTTAACAGTGAGTGACAGACACTTGCATTGAAAAGAAGCGATTGATTGCTACCCGCAATGGCCAGTCAAGTGTAGGATCCTCGAGTGAACATTTAACATTTAAAAACATGTCAAACAATTACAAGTTAGAAAATACTCGTATGTGTAGGACTACCAGATAATGTATCACTTCACGTGTGCTTAATCACTTCACGTGTGCGTAAGGTAGTTATAATTAAAAAACATCAAATTATAGGAAAATTCACAATTTAACCATGATTTGTTGAATTTTTTGGAAAAATTGTTAATTTCTTAGCTTAATTACTTAACCTTTTCTTCCATTAATTTTGAAAAGCCTGTTTATATGAAAGATCATGATACCAGAAGGGATATTTCATTCAAATTTATATACACGCGTATTTATATACTAAAAGCGTGTATGTATGTTTGGGTATCTGCTATCAAGGAATCATTCCTGTATTATAAACAACTCACCGCGCTCCTTATTAAGCTTCTCGATCAGGTCGTCGATTTGGGCGTCTGTAAAATCCTCCGATATCTTTTTCTCGATCTCTACACAAATTCCATTCTTTTCCGCTTGAACTCTAAAACTCCGAATTCCATTGGCTCCGTACGCATCATCAATGTAGACAGCACCCACATGTGTGAAACTTAATTCCTTTAATAGGGAGACAAGTCCTTCTACTTGGAGAGTGTCGCTGGGAACAGTGCGAAGGAAGAAGGGATATCGAATGCTATCGTCTAGCTCGGCTGACGAGGCCCCGTATGATATCATTGGGATGTTTAGTGACGTCATCTGATCAGCTACAATTTGTGTCACAGTACTTGACAGAGCTCCTACGACTGCGATAACATTTTTAAAATCGATTTTTGAACCAGAATAAGGATCCCTTAGTATTCTTTTTCCTGAGAATAACTCAGCTAGTAGGTGAGATATATTTAATGGATTATAGCAGTCGTCCAATGCAATACCACCGAAATTGAAACCCGTATTGATAGAATTGAACATTTTGATTCCCTCAATGAAGGATAACACTGTTATTACTGAGTTACTAGTGTCCCTGAATTTTCCACATTTGTATAAGTCTTCTGTTGAAGCTTCACTACTCGAGCCATCCTCATGCAATGAAAATAATCCTAAAATCAAGAAGTCACCCGGAATATAGGCAAACTTGATGTCGTGACTTTCAGCACACACCGTGCATGTGTCCCTGCATACAGACTTTGTTCGAAGCAAAACATCGGCTGAGGAGATGTGCAGTGAGTTGTTCTCGTACAGTGCAACCTTGAAATATAGAACAATGCTTATGTTGAGTAATTATTCGTCCATAAAACAACATGCAAATCCATTGGATGTAGGGCAAAGACGGACCTCTGAAAATGCAGAGGTGACATCAGGTGACAAGTATCCCTAGCAGTTTAACAGTTATATCCAGCGTATGCCCATCGCCAGAACAAATTGGAAAAAAAGAGATCCAGCGTATGCCCATCGCCAGAACAAATTGAATGAAAGAGATGTTTGAAAAAACCCTAGACCCACTTGCACAATAGCTTAATTCGTAGTTAAATTTAACTATGAACTTACTGATGGTTGATGGTGGTTGTTGTAACTGCCTGTAATGGCGTTAAACCATTTAGAAAGCAAATTACTTCCTAGAATTAATACTTGTAGCAAGTTGCTAACTGCAAGTTAATTTAACAATACATTGTGCAACAAGATGGCTAAGTAAGAGAAGAAGTAAGAGTTGAACCAGAAGCGGCATCAATTTCCCTGAATGCCAACTTGATCAAGGACAATGTCTCGAGGTAAACAAATCATATATCAAATAGAGTCTCTTCATATAAAATACATACATGTATATGCAAGGTGATTCAAAATTATGATGACCATGATTAACAATTCTACACACAGATATGCAAAAAAAAAAACTATGAGCTCAGAAACTTTAAATTCTATCAACTCTATAATATCTCCGTTCATTTCAAATGTGTACTCGAGAGACATAATAAAGATATACAGGTATATTACTTATACTTTGAATTTAAAGTTCCGTTATTCTCCTTTTTGGTTAAGCATAATCGTTGAACGAATTTAATAAGTGTGAAGTATGCAACATGAAGATTCAAATGACATTATGATGAGTATTGTATATCTATGTAATACAAACCTGTTGATATGCATCGGCCGACTTGCTGTAATGTGTAACATTAACAACTTCTCCATTTTCAGTAGAAATCGAATTATTTTGTACAAAAAGTTCAGTTTGTGTTTGCAATTCTTGAGGTAGAAATTCCGAGATTGACGACAAGGAAAATACCGAACGATTGAACAGCTCTGAAACACCAGATTTGATCACAGATTTCAAAGCCCCACAAAGTCCATAACTACCACCACACTGTTGTTCGTGCAGACCCTTTAAAACCGTTGCAAATGATAACACTCCTAGCACAGCAGACGACACATGCCCGCTCTGTTTATAATCAGACAATATATTTGTTTTATCCAGCGTCCCTTGTCCGTAGACAGTGGAAATATATTTCTCTGCCCAGGGGTAGTACCTTGATTCATTTTTTCCTTGAGTTGAATTTATAAGTACTTCAGCGAAAAAATCTCGGAATTCAGGTAAAAACATCATCGATGGCGATAGACTAAGGATATATTGTTCTTGATCAAAACTACGAATAAGAGTTGATAATTGATTGTTCTGGCCAAAAACAGATGGCAGGAGCCACTGCAGACGGTAGATGAGTGCTGACTCGATTCTATTGGATTTTAAATATTTTTGAATTTCTTTGAACATGCTGACGTCACCCAGATATAGCACTCCAAACTTTTCTTCCTCTACGCGCTGAACTTGAGTTTCTTCCAGGCCTAAGACAAACTGTTGTAGTTTTTCATCCATCATCTGGTGATTTATGTCCAACAAGGGAAGTGATGAAATGTAGATACCACAGATCTGTGCTTTCTGAAGCACTGGTTCATAAAGAGACCATAACTGTTGTCCAAGTTCATCTTCCGTGTAAACAATGGCGATCATGTTCCATCTCATAAACTGCATCAACTCCAATGTGACCTGTAATAAACCATAACAACATCTAACTTCTAAAACGGCTTCGATTCTTCGAATTCGGTAAAATGTACAAGATGCAAGATATAAGAAATACTAGATTGATATTCAAGTTATTCTGTAACACACAGATTGACATATAGTGTTGGTCG
The DNA here is from genome assembly GCA_016161895.1 of Pinna nobilis. Taxonomy (NCBI): domain Eukaryota; kingdom Metazoa; phylum Mollusca; class Bivalvia; order Pterioida; family Pinnidae; genus Pinna; species Pinna nobilis. The sequence continues at coordinate 10,600 of JACSZP010000078.1, forward strand.
GTTGTATTGTTTTAACGTCCCCCGCTAAAGAATCTTTAACTTAAATGGAGACGTCCCCAATGATATGAATTGCAACAATTGTTGCCAATGCTCGGCACATGACCATGGGCAGTGACGATTCTCCAACATTCCGACACTAACTATGATTCAGGACCTCGGTTTTTACTGTCTCATCTGAAAGACAGGGACAGCCAACCGAAGCGCGGCGCAGACTCGTACCCATGACCTCACAATCAGAAAGCGAACATGCTAACCACCGAATCACGGTGGCATCGATATAAATATTAAAGAATATAAATAAATGACATCCGTTTGCATATAAAAACTTGTAGAGCTGTGGTTACTTCAATGTAGAACGCTCGTTTGTAGACCTTGAGGTCATGAGTTTGAGACGGATTTTTTTTTCTGTACTTATAATGATAGATCCCGTATCACAGACAGATGTCAGTACGTCAAAGATACCTCACTACTGCCGAGCATTGAACAAAACTTCATCGACATTCGGAGAAGTATCCATATAACTGAAGAATACTTGATACAGACGTTAAACAAGCGACAGATGGAAGGTGTGTAATATTCCTCCGTACAAATAAGTCGATATCCAAAAATAAATAAGAAATTCCATAAAAATACAATGCAAAGTATCGGTCTACTATCTCACAAATTACATCAATGATGTTAATATTAAAGTTTAAATCTGTCCAACCAGTCTGAAATCAAAATTATGCATGAATGCCTAAACAGAAATTTCATGCGTTTAAACAATGTGCATGAATAAAGTTGAAATAATTAATTTTGTAAGGTGCAATTAAAAATCAACAAATTTCAATAGCAAGTGCTGAAGCGATACCTGGACATCAGTGGCGAGGCTTGGCACAGTGGAATATAGATTGCTGTTTGTATGACCTTTTGGCATCGGTGACCTGGCAGTTATAACGGGGATGTTTGGCGTCATGGAGTTATGGGCTGCGACCGTTGATTCCATCGATGTTAATAAAAGGATACCTGAGAATATCAATAAAATGTAATTTTACCTCGCCGACGGAAAATACGTGAAAGGTTTAGGAAAAGGGAAGGAAAAACAAGCATTTAAATCCACCTCAAATAAACAAATTAATTATCAGTGTGTCTCTCTCCAGAGGATATTCAAAAGTGTTATTCTGAAGCAAAACCAACCTTTTTGTTAAAACATATTTTATTTCCATTTAATAGAAACGGGATCGGGCAACAAGTTTAACAACATCAAAAAGCCATTTTTCTATACATACAACATAGAACACATTGGCATAAATATGGCAAGGGACATATATTTCGAAATTAGCATTATATTTTATATGGATAATGGTAATGATTAATATGAGAGTCAAATGGAGAGAGAGAGAGAGAGAGAGAGAGAGAGAGAGAGAGAGAGAGAGAGCAAATCTGAATTTAGTGAACCTAATAATAATAATAATAATAATAATAATAATAATGATGATAATAGTATTACCCCTTGGTACTTCTCAATTTTATTTTAGAAATAAACATTGAAGCCTCATTTATTCGGACACGTTTTTCTGAAGCAAATTGTCTGGATAAATGAAGAGTCCGGATAACTGAAATGTACCAATTACAAATGCCAATGCAATTAGAAAAAAAAATTCACAGCAAAATGTCGTCCGGAAGTGAAATGTATTTGGATTAATGATGCTAGACTTATATGTTTCCGACCGTATTGTATATGTGCATTCCTTATTTTCAAAAGATACAGATACGTTTTCAGCAAACATTTCTTCTGTTCTGTAATATCTAATTTACATGAACATGCATCTTGAAATTAAGCAAATTCGCGTTAAGTATATATTAACCTAAAAGGGGCGTGTCCTCTTCTCCACACATGGCAGTGCATATCAGTAAATCCTGTGGCTTAGTTCCTGTCAATTCATGCATCACAGTGTCTGTTGAGCGAGACGCTAGGCCGCAGTCATCGACAATATTGTAGCCTGCAATAAAATCAAAAGTTAGATTAGAGCTTAGACCTATGTATAAAATGACAATACTGTATTTCATACTATACAACAGCTGCATCTATTTGAACGAAAAAAAATTGCTTTATGTCATAATTATCCCTCAAGGTGACATACAGTGTTTAATTACTACATTTCGACCTCTAAACTATGTAGAACTGGTATTTCTTTCGTGTTTTTGCGTGTCCCCTAAACTCGCATTCCACGGGGTGAACAGACTCAATGGAAGTTTGGATTTTCATTTGCACTTATCAGATATCAAATTATTAAAACATTTTCACGTGGAACAAAAATAAAATTCTGAGTAGAATTCTTAGTGCGGAAAACGTAGATATGGGAAATTAAACATCACTGACTACTAGGACAACAACCTTTACTGGTATATACACATGTGTATGCTTAGTCGACCTCTAGAGGACTCAATGTAACATTTATGGTGTGACACGTATAGGGGTAAAGACTCCGGGTGCCTGGTGTCGGTTAATTTGGTATTCATACATTTTCTATTACTCGACAACCATTACCATCAATTTGCCGTTTTCTATTTACATTTTAGATGTATATGTGCAATTTGTTTGTTATATTTGATAAATAGAAAATCTAGATAAGAATAGCATTTCCATGACTACTGTTTCTCTATTGACGCAAGCAGGAAGGTCATGTACAATAAATCTTTAAATGTTATCGATCTATTCAATTAGGCAAAAATCTATTCTAAAGAATTCGATGCGAGATTTTCATATTCATGATTAACTTACCAATTCACAATTGTGTACTTTTAAGTGAATGAAGTTACCTTGCAATTTCTATAGAAATAGATAAACTGCAATCATGCCATCAACCGGATGTTTGTAGACTAATTTCAATTAGATATAAATTTTATTGCTTTTTGGTACACTGACACACGAACAGATATCCCGAGAGGCATACAATATTGAATTCAGTGAAAACAATATTTCTACTGTTCAGGCCAGCAAATTTAGTTATCTTAATGGGGATTTTAAGGGTCAAAAGGGAATGATCCTCCATTGCACCCGGTCCCTCCCCTGAATCTTCACAAGTCTGCGTTTGCCCTGTATTCACTGTATCTACATGTTGTCGCATGTACTACATTGTGACAAAAAGTTATAGTCGGTATCTGTCATTTTATGAGTTAGCAAACTGGAAATAATTCTGATGACAGCCCAGTAAAACTTGTTAATTTATTCATATCCTCCGTTATGTATAAGATGTAAATAAGGTAAATCGTTTATACTATTTATCCGTAATGCCATAATGTCAGCTGCTGAATTGCAGTGTTGAAAAGTTGCAATGATTAAGAAAACCAATCACGTTTTCTAAATAAATTCTATTCCATTCACCCTTGAACATCAATCTTTTTACTATGGTATAACATTAAATCCACTTTTCATTTACATGAACAATGAACAACATGTAAAGGTAACGAGCAAAAAGTTTACTGAAAATGAAGAATCCTTTTTCTGAAAAATCTTTTTTTTCACATTTGTTCCTTTCGAAAACATTAAATTACAGGTCTAATTCAAAATGTTTCAAATATCTTTAAGGTACTATTTTGTCATATAGTTTATCACTTTACTTGTATTACTTATAATCAGTGTCGGGGATACGTTTTTCACTGGTTTCATTTGAATTTAACTCACGTTGGGAGCGACGCGCCAACCACAAAAGCTATCTGCTTCCGGAGCACTTGATCCCACCTCTGTTTTTTATGCATTGCATAATTTATCATGGAAGAATTATTACTCGGAATTTGTCTATTGAAATTGACATCAATTGAAATCATTCCATGCTTATATATGCTTATACGCTTTTAGATGGCTTTTGATGCTCCACTGTTTATAAGTAACTCTGGGAATTTACTGTCTTAGGTAGTTTTTGATTTGTTATGGTCTATATTGATAACATAATGTTTGTAACATAGCATATGAATTAAACATTACTTATATTCCACAGAGAGTACTTAATATTACTCTTGATGGTGGTCAATCAGATATAGAGTACAAAAGACTCAAGATCCACATTAAGATTGCTGGAGACGGGATTGCAGGTAAACATTATCAATGTACAAAAATAAATTTTCATTTTCCTCTATTGCATATTCTAACAAAATCAATACAAGTAAGCTTCACTAATATCTGTAAGTAAAAAGGATGAAAGTACGACAGGACATCTTTATGGCATTTGTGGACTAGGACTGGCCATATTTCGAATATTCCAAATATGTTTTCGACTTTTCAGTTTTCACTTTCGTTTGTCGTTTTTCAAGAGTGCATTATTGTAACAGGAAATCGGTATATATTCTCACAAAAATCAATACAAATGCGCTTCATTAATGTTCGTAAGTAAAACGGATGGAGCATGATCGGATATATGAAAATTCGTGTCCTATATATATTATACAAGTTGTGAATGGAAAAGGTCTGCCAAAATCAAAAGTTGTAAGGTGATTATAGGACTAGGTTTGACCATATTTCGAATCTTCCACAGATCTATTTCAACTTTCCAGCTTTCACTTTCGTTTTGCAAGTGTGCACTAAAACAACAGGGATCTGACTGTAGGATAATTATTCTTTTCATTCCATACCTGGTAATATATGTTTGACAGCACTGCACAATTGTTTAATACACTTCTATTAAGTCATCAGATAAATGTACATTTCATTTTTTATTTTTGTTTTGATTTATGCCTCACTCAACAACCTGAAGTCATAGACTGGCGCCCAGTTTTGGTGGAGGAAAAAACCAATGTATCAGGGAAGAGGCCAACAGCCTTCCACAAGTAAATTGGTTATAAATATACATTTGCCAGAATGCATGTATAAAAAGATATAACTTATACTGTCTATTCTCCATGTTCATGCCAAATATTATATTCAGTTGTTAATCGTTTTCGGTTGGATTCTGTTTAGTGTCGCTCAAAAGTACAAAAGCAATGCAAAGTAAACAAGTCAAGTTTTGAACTCGAGTTTTAATCACCTATGCAAATTTTCACAAGGTAAGGTTTATAATGAAAACTTAGCTTAAGAATGATAAGCTATGGTTTTTTTAAAAAAATGTTCGTTCTATAACATGAACTGTACATCTCAATATTACTATGGGGCAAAGAATTATAGCTATACATTTATGGTCCTAAATTATTTTAACTTAATATTGAAGTTAATATATAGGTTGACAAATGGAACGCTTATTATTGATATAATCTATTTAAATAGTAAAGACCACAGGTATATCACTTAGTCAAATCCTGATTGTGAAGAGTAATGCCCTCAGTACAGATCAAAACAGATGTCCCCGTGTCACGAGGGAACTACCGCGGAAAGTGGGGTTAATAAACAAACAAATATTCACCTCTCGCAGATCAGATGCAGTTGAATGACGACCATTACCTTACACCAATTATGCCCTTCCTTGAAACAGTATCTTTGAAAAAAAATTACTCTTTTGATATATTTGTCCAAACCAATGAATTGATTGTATACTGAGATGGATATACACGGAGCCCTAGATATACCAGAGATGGGATCAGGTGTGTAGGAGAAGTTAGCATCTACTGTCGACCGGTCAGACAACACCATGGCCAATACAGAAGGAGACAATACTACAAACACAGACACAGTAATAAATTTGCCAAAACGTGTTTGCCGAAAGACATCCTTGGAGAAAAAAATTCCAGATACTAAGTTGATGTGACTAGTACTGCTAGATCACTGCATTAAATCGTGGTTTCATTCGTATATTGTCTAAGCATTTTTGTATTCTGCCAATTCATTAGATTAAGTGTATCAGTTCTTTTATGATTTGAAATGTTTTTCCAAGGGATCAATGCAATGTAACAACAGGAAAATCGATTCTACATTTCGCAGTTACACAGGTTTATAATGCATCGTGTTATCTAATTGTTATTAAGTATGTACACCGTAGGTATATCATAAATAACATTTGAACAGAAGTCAGAATCACACCTGTGCCAATTCTAGGTATAAGGAGAAGTATTTAATCAGATTTGATAAGTACTTACCTAAACGAACACCTGGTATGAAGGACTGGCTTCTGTTTCCATTTCCATTTAGTAGGTTCAATATCCACTCTACGGCCAGGGCACTTTGTAGACCTTCTGGGGATATCTCCCCGCAGTATCTGCCCATGAGTGGCTCGTGAATACTGGCCAGAATAACAATATGGACATCTTCTTCGTTTGTGATGGTACGGTCATAACAAAATCCTTCTAACTCACCACTTCCGGAATAACACAGCGTGGAACACGAAAACACTGACAAATTCGTAAAAAGTATTGTCACTACCACGACCACATCACTTTTTATCCCCATGTTACCTGTATGTTACCTGTATAACATAATCTTAACGAAAAGGTACAAGCATGTATTGTCGGAGCTGTCCAGAAGTGCCAGGAATATGCTGTTTCGATTTACCGTTTAGTCCTCATTTAGATATGTATACATGTAGTTCTGTGTACGTTAAAGCCCGTCACAACATTTGTGTTTTGGATGATACATAACCATGTCATATCGTATACACACGCTCTTCTCACCTGAAAACTCAGGTGTGTCATCTGAAGACGATGAAATTAACTGTTCTAAACAAACCAGGCGGATATAGCATTATTTAGGCAATGTCCGCCTCGCTTTTCAATTCGCTATCAACACTGTCAAGCTTCAGTGCTTACAGTCTTGTGTACCATATTTGCTTATCAATGACCTATAAATAGAATAGAAAACAGGTAAAATAATCACTCATCTGTATTATATACGGATTGTTGATTTATTCAAGGATGATTAAAGGGATCACCTGTTAAATTCGTAACAGCGGTTACGGCTGATGGCCGTTGGCCTGAGGTAAATATTTTGACGCAATTCCTGATGTAATAGTTTTCGTATTTTTAATGGCATTAAATTTCTGTGGCAGGAAAATGGTTTGATTTATGTCACCACGAGGCTTTTGTGTGATTTTCTTATCCTACAGAATATCTCTTCAAAATATTTCGTTCAAGAGATATTTTTATATTGGAGTTCGGTGCCATGTAGGTCTTGTGTACGAAGATAAGATAGACTGGTTTCTTGGCCCCATAGTTGTCAGATATTAACGGCATACCTTTCATTCTTTGTCTATTCATATGTAATTTTGATTTGTATAAATTAACCACAGGTAGTGAGCACGATATACCTGTTCATCTAGTACATGTACGCATGTCAACATCGTACATGTAATTATGATAACGAATGCGATGTTAGAATACACATCGATGTTGCGTAATTAAAGTAGAATTGTGCACGTATTAGTAAATTTCAATTACTCTTAAGAATATTTGACTTTCAGGCGTAATACGTTAGTTCTTTTAAGAGAGGTTAAAATTAAAATATCGTTCGATTAGTATACATGCAGTGCAATTGCAATACATATACAATCAACAGAAAATACCAGATTTCGTGATAATTGTGGCATACCTGTCATTTACAAACTATCACTCTAATCAAACATGAGCACCTGTGCAAATGCAAATGACACAGATGTTGATATGACTTCTATTCTAGTTCACATGATGAAAACATTCTTGATATATCAAATATCGACTGGACAATCTAATACTGATATTTTCCTCACTTTTCTGACTGGAACCACAAACATATATAAATGTATAGATTGCACACGATATCCTGGCAATGAAACTTAAGTAAATACCTTTTATTTCGTTTTTTTTTTATTGTGCTCGTAAATTAATTGCAAGATGCAAAATGAGGTTACACGTGTTAACACAGTGCCCATCCGCGTTGTTATTAATACTCCGTGACTGGTACAAGTTTGGTAATGGTATTATATGAATGTCATACATCTAGTATTTCCACCAAATTTGAATTTCAGTATAAGAATTGTTACATGTATAAGCGACAAATAATTTGGAGACTCCGAGTGCAAGAAATTACTTTCCTACGAAATAAGCAATGACATTCTATATTTCTTGAGAATTTATATAACTCTTCGTTGATGACGTGAACATTAGATAAATAAATAAATAAATAAATAAATAAATAATATAAAAAAAAAGTAAAAATAAATAAATAAATAAATAAATATATATATATATATAAATAAATAAATAAATAAATAAATAAATAAATAAATAAATAAATAAATAAATAAATAAAAAATGAAAAGAAAAGAAACTGTTTGCCCTCCGAGTAAGTACATTTTATTTCTAAGGCTAAAGTGAAAGTCAAAGTCAGCCTTGATTTATATATAGTTACCTAACATAAATCTTACCCTTGATTTTAATATGCCACTTACCACAAAGGTCACTCACCTATATATGTTGTCTCGTGAAAATATAACCTACCAAATTATTAAACTGTTCAAACTATTTAATTATCAAACGCTCTTTATGGTTTCATTCGAAAGATAGAGACGGCCAATCTATCTTTTTTTTCATTTTACTCTCTAGCTGTTTGTCCAATATTCACCCAATTTATATACTAGTATTGTGTCCTGATTCTTAAATCGATTGGTTGAATTCTATCAAATATTATTTGTAGATATTTTTGCCAAAAGAGGATTTTTTTTGCAAATCAAAAGTTCTCATTACTGACTCGTTGTGTTTGTTTTCGACTCAATACTGTGTTAGAACAGATTATTATTCTTTCAAGAACTACATGCACTTGCACACACCTTTTTTAACCAACCATATTTTTTTCGCATAAAATATTATCTTTTGATAAGACAGGCACATTATTAAAGTTTCGTCTAAAAACAAAATTATTGCAAACACTAAAACAAAAACAACCCCCCAAAATGCATAAATTATTACCAGCAAAGGAAGTGCAAAGATGGATCGGGATGAGTCGACACAAATTGTTTGCGTCAAAAGTTACCGCATACTTACATTTAACAACAAAACATTTAACTTCATGTTAATCATTTGAGAACATACAGGAGATCATTCAACATATGACAATTATGTTCAGAATTGGAATAATACGCAAGCATATTTCATTTTCGTTTACCCTGTTTTTGTTTTTTTTGTTTTTTTGGTTTTTTTTTTGTTTTTTTTTTTTTACTTTTGATCATTTCCATGTAAAAATGATTTCCTTGTTAATGCATATTATCTTTAGGCTATTTATACACGTATACTTAGAGAGATTTCTAGAGTTAATGCAGTATTAACTTAAGTAATGTGATAAATTGCCAAACCAGTGAAAAGGTATCTCAAATAACATAGGTGGTTCACTAATTTTCAAATGTAATATACTGTAAATCCCGAAATTTTCGCGGAATTTTATTTTTGGCGAGTCAGTTATTAAGCAGTTATCAGTATTCCCTACATATTTTCGCGTGTATGTTGTATAATCAATGTATTATGTTCCGTTTACAATATTTACCACTTTAAAAAGTGATAGCTGAAGATACCAAGTGCACAATCAAAATTCAAAAATTAAAAAGCAGACAAAACCATTTCCAAGAGAGAGAGAGAGAGAGAGAGAGAGAGAGAGAGAGAGAGAGAATAACACAAGCAGCAATCCACATAACGTGGACGTGTGAAATCAAAAATAGAGTATCACGAACCCCAACAAAACCGGGGGTGAGTTCAGGTGCTCCCGAAGGGTAAGCAACTCCTGCCCGCGAGCGGCACCCGTCTTGCACATTTTTTCGAATACGGGAATAAGTCACAATCGATTATGGCCATATACGAGAAAAAGGACGGGATTAGGTATATGACAAGGGGAACATATCTCAGATATACCATATCGATCAATCAGGTCATGATGGCGACCATAAAACTTTCGAAGTAATGACTTCAATCTAACCATTTTGAATCCTTGGTTATGTAACTTCTTTGTCAGCAGCAACCCTTTATCAAGGAAATGCTGATAGGAAACGCATGCTCTAGAATATCGTATCAACTGAGATGTATATATTCCATATGCAGGTGCTGCTGGAATATTGCTGCTTAAAAATGGAAAGTTCACTATAAGGAGATTGAAGTCATCTCTTTTATCGTAAAGTTTTGATCTCAATCGTCCTTCATTGTCAGTATCCAGGTGAAAATCAAGGTATGAGACAGAGCTGGCGATTTCCATGGTGTCTTTTAAAATTTACATGTACATATACGTTATTTGAAAGAATCTTATAAACATAGGAGTATATCATAAACCAAATCATTTGTGCGCGACCGAATATACATAGTAGACTAAATGTCTTTTTAAATGTAAATCAGATCATAAAAGGGAAGGAATTGAAATTCAAACATAAGGTAAAAGATTGGATTCAAACAGTAAATAAATTCATAAATGTAAAAAGAATCTTACCGTGTAACTAGATGAACAAGGAATAAAGTTCATGAACCGGGAAGTTCGATTTTATGAGCGTCTGAGATTTCAGTAGTAAAATGAATGTCGTTTAGAACTAAATCAGGTCATAAAATGAAAGAAAGTAAAATACTAATATCGAACAACACAAAGGAAAAGATCGGCATCAAACGGCAAATAACAAAACTTAACCAGTAACTACATGAAAAGGTTATTTATACATCAGGAAGCTATACAACCGAATTGAAAAACAATTGAATAGATTTGAAAATGAAATGCAAAATGGCAGATACTGAGCCAGCACTCGTCCAAGAGATAATTATGCAGACGCTTCGATATTTTAAAAAGACGTATAATACGGTTATACCCGGGGTAGGGGGTGTAATCACACAACCGTTGTTTGACTTTCATGTTAGCATGCTGCTAGGGGACTCCCTTCACACACCTGGGTCCTTCCTATTTGAGATTTGCAATTTTTTCCACTTAGAGGCCTTTTCATATCCCCAACTTGTGTAATGAAGAACTTAGGGTTTCGATTTGACCTTGGTACTGCTTCTTCTTTTTTTAAATGAATGAAATAAACATTTGTAGTCAAGTAAAAATGAAAAATAGATCTTCGGTAAACACAGCAAATCTATCGTATGTTATTACCATTTAAGGCATTGCATGTTGATTGATGGATTTTGCTGGAACCTCTGAGGTGTGGTATTTTAAGGTTTGCTGAATAACTACCTTGACAGAAGGTTAAATAACTGTAATTTTATACATAGCGTATGCTTGTTCAACCATATCATACTCTGTTTGAAACTTTATGTTGTAATAATGTTTGACATGGACTTTATTTATTCGTTGATATTTGAATTTCACATTTGGATGATATGTCAAAACTAATGACATAAATCCGGTAAGCGCATGGTCTCTATTAAATGTGAAAACAGAATGGTACTTTCGAGAAATGGTCACAATACTAATTATGAATACGAAAATTGATACTTCATGACAAACCTTTGAGGTATCCATTTCATAATTGAGTATGCTGATAGGACATTGTGGTCATAGATTGTTAGACATCAAATTTGATTTTAATGTTCTCGGATAAAAATATGACCTATAGGTGTTTAAAGTCATAAGACTTAGAAAGAATTGTTGAAGCCGCAAATAGATAAGATGGAACAAATTATGATTAAGAGTCCCAGTAGGCGCAACATTAAAATGCTAAAAAGTCATAACTAAGACGATTTACGTAATATACATAAGCATTGTACATAGGGGATAAAGGGGTATAACTCTTACTTGCTCCTTCATAACACCTGTTTTTAATGTCGGGTCTTTACATAATTTCTTTTGTCGACACTGCCGTGATCCATTCCAGTGTATTGTATATAGCATACACTTATGTATTTTTTTTATTGTTCTGACTGCATTCAATCAAAATTTGTATTCCTCTAATGAAATTCCATTCCTTTTCAAGATTATTGAAATTGTCAGGTAAACATGCTGCATATGTGGAACACTGGCACTCTGACCACCATCAAGTCATTATGCCCATAGCAAAGGAATCATATTGTGAGAAAAACTATGTATTACATTGTATATGAAAGAAGAAAAAATACACATAAGTCTGGTGTTTTTTATTTTATTTTTCCTCCATTCAAAGGTTCAACAATAGAAGAAACAAATATTGTGTCTTAAAAGCACAATGAAGGAAACAAATTTTGAGTCTTAAAAGCAAGAAAATAACTTTCATCTCTTTGATGATAGCACAAAGAATCTTATATGATAAACATAAAATCATGTATAAATTTTCAACCAATCCTGACATTTACACTATTTATAAGTATAAATTTATTCAGCATCATTAGATCACTTCTATATATTTTAACAATACGGTTTGAATATCCTCACTATTTCACTTTACTTGAGCATAAGTTGTTTAAGCAGATAAAGTTTCCAAGAGAAAAACTGAAAATTCTGGTCAATGAAAGCCACACATGGACCTATGGAAACCCAGGGATGGGAACAGGTGCAATGGAGGAGTAGGCATCCCCTGATGACGTCACATCTGCCCTGAACAAAGTTCTTACTACAGATGAATCTTTACTGTGTTACATCAATTTAAATACAAGAAAATTAAATGATATCAGAACACAAATCCTTATATAGTAATATGAAGACAATACACGTCCTTATTGACTTGAATGTGAATAATCTGGCCAATGAACTAGAGATTAGCACTTCCCATAATACCAATACAGTTAAACCTTCTATACCTCAAACTGTGATATGTCAAAAGCTCCTTATAAGTCAGAACACATATCTGGGTTGTACTAAAACATTGTTAGAATCATTAATTAAAAGCCCTGATAATGTGAGTAACTGGTACATGACCCAGTAAGATATTGGGACGAAAGTTTGACTATACATCTTTGAAAGACATAATGGGTTCATTACAATCACTTTTCCGTCTTCAATACAACACCTATAGACATCGCTAGAACACATGGAAGCAACTTCTAGCAAATTCTCTTATATTTGCAAATCAATAATGTAAATTATGGGAAGCATATAAATGACACAAATTATTTTACAGGCTACAAGTGTTTTGGTGAAATGTAAGCTCATTAGGTTCGTCTGTAATTAAGATACAAGCTAATGTTAGTGATACTGATTCATTGCAACAATAACATCTACATTTTTGACAAGAATATGGAACACATCTTACTTCAGCAGAACTTATCATGAGAAAATGATAAAACAGAAACACTTCACTAGATAATTAATCAAATAATACCTTTTCTTTGAGACTACATTTCTTGAAATGTTGTATTTCCTTGACTGAAAGGGTGGTACCTCAAGACATGATCGACTGTAGCGTATTATGTACTAGATGATTATGAATCCTTTTTTATTATCTGTATGCTGATCATAAATAACAATGGAAATATCATATGGCACATTCTATTTTACTCATTCAAACATGGAAATGAATTTGTGTCCAAAAGGACTTGTTATAGGCCTACAGCATTTGCTATAAGTAATAGCTACTGTCAAGTCCATTCAATAAAAACATTCCAACTAATGTCAAGCATTTGGGTATAATTTGTTACAAAAGAGGTTCCAATGCCTTTATATGGCTCAAGAACCTATAATACATTGTAAAAACCATCAGGGATTCACCGCAATGAATATAAGTTGTGAAAAACTTTCAATCTCATTTCAATATTAGAAACTTCACAAACAAAGTTAGTGTTAAGAACTTCAACAATAATAATTCCATCTAGAATAGCAGGATAGTTTTACCATAAATAACAATGACGAGGAAAATTTCTTAGATGAAAATAATAAAACTTGCGTTACTTTAAATTTGTGATAAATAAATGCAAATATAACAACTCCCTTCAAACACCACATAGAATACTGAAGCAATATAAATATCCATCTGATTCTTAGATCAATGATGAATCTTATATAATAGAAATGTGCACTAAAACCTTTGGTTTATTTCAAGATTTCAACAAATTATAAATCTTAACAATGGTAACAACAATAACTACAAGATAACAAAAATAGTATATCTTTGTATGATTTGTATATGGTGTACATAAACCTATATTGATAGTAAGATTAATTAGTGTGTACATTTTATTTTCGCATACAATGGAGTTGGTCTATAACTAAGTCAAAGGAGATTAACTTTCGACTTTGTTATAAGCATTCATCGTTTAATGCATCACAGCTGTCATCTCTCCCGCTATTGGAGACAGAGCCAATTTTTTATATCAATAACTAGTGAATTACTGGACCTAAAGGATTTCAGTGCAGTACACTGGTACTGTGTACACAGATGTAATTACATCATACAAGTATTGCAAAAATGCACAAAAACCATGTGGTTATTTCATCTTCTGATTACCCTTATCCCAATTTTCAGATGGGTGGTTATTATCCTGCAAACGTAGGACTCTTTGAGTATCCCGGGACTTGATTCCCAATAGGTTTGATTTCGTAATATCACTTTTTGCTTCAAACATCAGTATTTTATATAGAAAAATAGTTTTATTTTCATGGGGTTCTTTTTCATTTGTTATAGCACTGAATTTGTACTAAACTAATTCGTTATAAAACAAATCCACTGTATATACATAACAAAGTATTCATTTAGTACACAGAATCCTACATAGGTAAGTTTTGTTCCAATACATGATATCTTATAGAGTACACAAATTGATAAATGCCAAGCTCTGCCCACAATATAGAGTATTTTGCATACTTAAAATAAAACATACTGACAGCAAATTTGTGTGTACTATGTGATATATCCATCTCTTCATTCAAGACCGATAGACTGGTTTATATGAACCATTCAAAATGACCTCATTGGCTCGACATATTCAATTGTCACATGAATTTCTATTGGTCTTGTATCTTAATGGCTTTAATAACATGTAAAATACTCAATGTTTTCACTTCTACTAGGAAACTTTTATCAACTACGCTCATAGAAAACAGTTAAATTCTGGAACAGTTATTTTGTATTAAAATTTCACAAGGATAGGAAGTTGATGTTTGTGAAAAGATAGCAAGGTTTGTCTCTCCGAAAAGAAGACTGAGAGACTAAGTCTGTAAATGTCCTATCAACAAGAAACATGTTGTTTGTGAGATGCAAGCTCAATAAGTTTAATATGGGAGAATTATGTATATGAATCCATGAATTCTTCACTATCATGAGACAATCATAAACAGACACAGCTAGTCCAGAGATCATTTCACTTGAGGAATCAACTACACTCAAGACTGGTACATTCCATTCTATCTGAAGTTATCATCTTATCAACCTTTTTAAAAGCTTTGATGTTGGGTTGTTGTTTAACTTCCCAATCATGTATCAAGTTATTACTTATACACTCAAAGGGCAGTAGAAAATGCAACAACAATCAAAGCACTATGCATTTCTCGCATAGCTTAAATTAGCATGGTTGACAAATCATGTTGGTTTTAACCCAAATTTCCACATTTTACAACGAAACATGCTACACAATGGAATTTACTTAACATAAAAACTACAGTGAAATAGTGAACACATTTTAAAAAATAAACCAACGTTGTTTGGAAGACAAAATCAATACCAAGCAAGTCTCACATTGTATATCAAATTTGTTGAAAAAATGAGATTGTCTGTACTAAACTTAAATATAATAGATGTATGTTTCAATCTGTGTGAACAGGTGGGTGCATGTGTAAATCTGGGTGAACAGGTAGGTGCATGTGTGCATCTATGTGAACAGGTGGGTGTATGTGTGCATCTGTGTGAACAGGTGGGTGCATGTGTGTACACTGTATGAACAGGTGGGTGTATGTGTGCATCTGTGTGAACAGGTGGGCGTATGTGTGTACACTGTTTGAACAGGTGGGTGTATGTGTGCATCTGTGTGAACAGGTGGGTGTATGTGTGTACACTGTATGAACAGGTGGGTGTATGTGTGCATCTGTGTGAACAGGTGGGCGTATGTGTGTACACTGTATAATGAGTTTTTCTGCTGCATTAGGGTGAAATACTGAGAAAAAAATAAACAGAATCATAATTCACTTCTTACACATGTAGTACTGATTGAGTTTACCATTATAGATGCATCAGTTGTAATATAATCAATGATATCTATTATAGGACAAATATTATTGATTAATTTATATCCTTTTGTCCTCTATCAGAATAACTGTTGAGTACTTTGAAGACAAAGTTTAAAAAGTGCTATGTATATTTGTTATGGGGACACATTTTCAATTCAATTCAAAAATAGCAAATCATTATCAATTCATTCCTCAACAAAACTATTTGCATCAGTTTAATACCAATAGTTTTATCATGCAAGTTCAGCTTTAAGTTGGAAGTAAACTGTAACCCAATGAAGATATCCTATTTCCATAAAATTGAATTGTTATAGTATCTCATTCGTGAAGGTATTATTCTAACATTTAGAAGTCTGTTTTTCAGTCTATTGTGACGTCAGCACATTAAATATCAAGACAACAAAAAATTCAAACATTCACACTTCTCAAATACAAATATCACATTTTCTCCATTCAGCAGTCAGTTTCACCACACACATTTGTTATGACCTCATCCCGATGAACATGTACGCAACATTGGTGTTACTGCATAAATGAGGAGTGACCGGTGTAGTCATACTACAGTTATATCACAGATGATTATGGCGATGGTGAGGCAGCCATTCCCTATAAAAACTCTCAGTGTCAATTTCAAGGCAGCCATTCTCAGGAACACTCTGTGTGGGTTGTCACCATGTTACCAATTTTTTGTGTGACTGTACGGCAAGTTCTTCCTCCTGAAATTGAGAAATTATAGTTGTTTAATGTATTGAATATCTTTCACTTTAAATATAATCTTAATTATGCATATTTACAAACAAAGGGGTCCACGATCACTGAACAATCTCAGATTCATGAGAAATTTTCAATATTTCCAAATGAGGTAAGGGTTTGATTCATGGGGCAGCATGATCAGTTTCCTACCCTTCAGATGAAAAAATTAAAGCTGAAGTCCTTAGCTAAGGATTAGCTTCGCATTGCATAGAATAAATTCCTTGGCACATGTCAAAATTTGTGAGGCAAATTGGTGTTGCCAAGATAAAACTCAAATAATGTTGAAAGAGTTATAAAATAAGCATGAAATCAGCACGTACAAGTCAATGAAATATAAATTTTCAATCAATGCTTGTTCTTACTTGAGCTATGGACGGATGAGTGCATTCTGCCATTATTGTGATTTCTTTGGTGAATACTGTGATGTCTTTGATGTGTGTGGTGGGCATGATGGGCGTGGTTATGAACATGATCATAATGATTATGACCAGAATGTCCAAAAATATCATCGTCATCATCGTCAAACATATGCATTCCATGAAAGCCTTCAAATGGGCTTCCAAACTCAAAGAAATCACCATCATCATCCTCACCAAATTCATCTTCATCATCAAACAAATCATCGAAGTTAAAGAATCTGCTTCCTCCTGAATTACCGCCAAAATGGAAAGAAAATCCCTCTTGATGATTGTGATGGCCATTTTTATGTGCAGTAAATGCATCATCAAATCCTTTGAAAAATTCATCCATGTTGAAAGAAAATCCACCAAAACCATTTCCACCTCCGTGTCCGTTATTTCCAGTATCCTCGCCAAACTGATCATAATGCTTCCGCTTGTCTGGGTCACTCAGAACTTCATAAGCTGAAAAATAATTTCAGTTTAAACAACATGATTAAATGTCCTAAGTTATGTCCATAGGTGGGAAGAACCAGTAAATTAACATAGCTTTTCATTTGCAATTCGGTGACAAATCAATTAACCCTTTCAACACCACAGACTAAAATGAACTGGTCTAAGATCATAGGAAAGAGCATGCCATTCTAATACTTGGGGTTGAAAGGGTTAAAGCAGGCTATAGAGTCAATGCAGGATGCATGGATAACATGGAGTTTATCTTGTTTTTAAGTTTCTTAATCAAAAACACTTTTGCAGCAATTACAAATTGAAATTTGTGAAGAAAATATTCAGTCTGGATTGTCCTTGTATCAGATTTAGTCCATGAGTCTCATCAGTTTAAATATAAATGATGTGTATTGATGATATAACGCATGTATCGTAGAAATTACATGTAGGCAAAGACTGAACACAATGAAACCTGTCTATATGGTCTGAATGTCGTTTGTGGTTTATCACACACTTGAATTTTAGTCTTATGGTTGTGGAAAGTTCATATGTATTACTGCTAGAGAGAATCTGGTTACTAATATACCTTGGGAGAGACCAACAGCCTTCTACAAGTAAATTAACACTAGTCACAATGACCCTGATATATGGTCTAAGATAAATAGTCCCTCATGCAAGGATTTATTCATAAGATTATTCAAATAGATTTTTACTTATGAGAAATGAGTGGTCTCTCTCAACATGGGTCTCAAGCCATGGTCTACTTTACTTAAAGTACAGACATGTACATATATATATGTATGTATATAAATATATAAACACATCAACATTTTACACATACCTTTTGCGATTTCTAAAAATTTCTCTTCTGCACCAGTTTCTTTATTTTTGTCAGGGTGATACTTGACTGCTAACTTCCTAAAAGCTCTCTTGATTTCTCGGTCTGATGCGTTTCTCTTTACGCCGAGAATTTTATAGTAATCTTTGCTAGCACCCGACAAACTGAAAGTCCATACGCTACACATCGCTGATATCAGTATAATGTTCTCACACTTCATCTTTATATCTGAAACATATAGAATGTAATTTTTTTTTTTATATGTAACTAAACCAGAAAAAGGTGGAGGGAAGATACAAATTATGGTCCCTTCTGTAAATGTAAAATGATCCATCCAAGTTCTGAGACTAAGATTCTTTGAAATAAGGCACTATGCAGGGCCTACTCTTAAAGAAAAATAACAATTGACCTATCGCCAAATGCCTTACACAGTACGTTTTGGCAAACCTTTCTATTGTGACATCACAATTAAATGGCCCGTAAAGCATCTGTTTGATTATGACATCACAATCAATTCACATCAAAAAGCACATAAAGAACAAGTGTCAGACGTTTGGCAATAGGTCAATTGATCTGGTCCTTCCCAGTAACTATCCAAATGTATAATATGACAAACAGACCACTGGAATATGCATCATCTGGAAATATAGAAATCACAGGCAGCTGGGAAATTGATAGTAAAACAATTTGATATATGTACATCAGTATCGAAAGTAGTTCGGACTGGCAACTTGGGGTAATGTTGAATCTAGAGCAACATAGCACGGCGCTGCGCCATGCCCTTTTTCTGTAGCACCATGCCTTTATTGTCAGTGCTATGCCCTTTCCTATACCAAAAATATGACCTCTAGGACTTATAGACTGAACAAGATTAAAATTATTAAATCTATCAATCTGTTTCTTAAGCAAAAGGTTATTTATTATCATTCAGGTATTTTAAATGAGTATGTGGAGAATATAAAAGAACACATTATTGTGCAGGTGCCCTCAAAACCAATTTTCATGCGTTATAAGTGCCCTTTTGCATATAAAATTGTGTGCCCTTTTCAGTTCCTAGATTCAACANNAAACAAAAGCAAATTTTCATAACACCAGGGCTCTGGCGATATCTGGGGAGCGAACAGTAAACAACAGCATAAGAAAATGGTCTTTGATTACTATCTTGATTCTTGTTGAAAGATGGTTTAAGCTTTTGGTTGTACCATACAGACAGTGACTGCAGCCTGACATTATTAGCCTAGTCTAATTAAACGGATCAAAGGCCTATGAAGCAGAACTCAGCTTCTTGGATCTGTGAAACTGATACACATCACCGACACTGCACTGACAGTACAGCTACAAGCACTGACTGTAAACTTTACAATGTATTCAACATAAACAACAGTAAAACGCCTTCTATTATTGACTATTCTATTAGATCTACTCACCAATTCTCGAATTTTACAGGAACAAGTTTATCTTGGACTTCTTGAAGACAGAAGATTGATAAAAGGCGCTCAGTATGTACTAAGTTTGACAAGTAAATGATGACATACACCTGATGTATGTAAATGTCGTTCTAAAAATAGAACCGGAAGTCCAGGAAAAGAGAAACTACACGATTTGAAGTCTGATTGGATGATTGTGAGCATGTGACCCCTTTCGGACGATAATCTCGCCGTTTCTCAGAGCTGTCGAGATGTAAACAAAAATGGCGGACGATCTCTTGCCACTTCTTGGAATCGGTGTAGTTGGACAAGAAGACAGTGATGATGGTGTTTATGACATCTTTGTTTTATCTCGTCATTGTAATATTTCAAAGGTTTCATCATGGGTTATGCACAATTTTTGGATTTTCAATCATAACAAGAGAATAATCTCCCAAAGACTGATGAGTTATTTTAGCATAAATTCAAAGGGGGGGGGGGGGGGGGGGNNGGGGGGGTTAATAGATAGGTTTCAATAGCATAAATTTTCTTGGAGTTATTTCACTTTGTCGGCCATCTCGGGGGTCCATGAAGAATATTTTATGCGTAGACCAACCAAATGACCGATCTTTTTTCTGCTTACTTCCAAGGGTTATTCCTCGGAGTTGAATATTTACTATGTTGACACAATTCATGAAGCCCCCTCCCTTAAATTTAAATAAATACTTGCATTTGGTCGAAAATAAGACAAACTTTGTCATACAAATCCTTCAAATTTGACATAACGATGAACAAGAAACTCACATCTGACCCCAACATGGCCGACAAAGGGAAGTAACTCTAAGAAAATTGATGCTAATGCAACCTTTCTATTTCTATTGAAACGTCGAGGTCATACAGGTACTCCCCACCTCCGTTCCATCTTGTTGGAAAAACTTGGAGTTGACAGACCTGATTCACTAAACGATGTTAATTGACATTTTCTCTTATTTTTTTTTACACTTCCATGTCTCAGCAACGCCATTAGAATTTAAATGAACTATCATGGGGGGCCCAGCAGCGGGATTCTCTTTTTACTAAAAATCTTGCTGCATAGTTTGTTGTTTGCATATGCATTAGCTTGTACCGGTATGTACTGTATAGTAAAAAGAGAATCCTCTGGCGACCTCTCGCGAGAATTCATTTGAATTTAAATCGTTTAATGAATCAGAGATTATGATGTCAGAACATGGAGTTTCACTATTTAGTTTTTTTGTGTGTCAGTTTACCCAGAATACCTCAAAATGGCATAAGATCAAGCTGGAGGGCCTAACTCTGCCTATAAAAGGCTCAACATGCAAGATGGAATTGAATAAAAAATTACTACCTGCCTAATGTGACCTAAATGGTTCCCAAAATGGCTTTTTCCTTTATAAATCACCAGAATTAAGAGACCACCTGTCATATGTGACCCTTTTTGCTCCTTCCCTTGGATGGCCGTACATAATGTATATCTGTTCCAGGTCCTTGTTGATGTTTCTAAGCCACTGGATTCTAAGATGAGATGTCATTCATGATTTTTAAGTAGACTTATTTTTAGTTACTTGACATACAGGGTAAATTTGTTTTGTTTCCACATGATTGAAAGCATCTAGGAAATTTGCTCTTCCTATTGATCAGCATATTCACTTGTCTGTTCCTGACCATTTATAGGGGGCTCCCAACATAGACAACTCTCTAGATTTCTCTCGGATGAATTTGATTCCTGTGTCTGTCTCATCAGGCATTGCTGTAAGAAAATTTTTGTCTCTTTGGCACTATTTACAGTCGAATCTTGAAAACTTGAACGTCGATCTCTCGAAGTATATAAAGCTTCGGCCCCGATTTTTTTTGCTTAATAAAATTCGAATGTTGACATCGAAATTTCGATCTCTGGAATAAATCTCACAGTCCAAAGCTAAAAATACCTGTGAAATATCATCTCATTCTTTTGAAATGCCAATTTCGGCAGACATCTTGATTACCAGCTTTTTATTTAGCAATCAAGATGACAACAATGTTAAATTATTTAAGAATATTTACCAAATGGATGCGTAGTAAGAATAGTATTCGGAAAAGGGAGTGAATAAGAGAGTTTGTAATGGCGGAATAGCGTTTAGCTTGAGAGATACAGGTATCATATTTTTGAAAACTGGAAGTCTCGAAAACTCGAAGTTTATCAGCTGTCCAGAGCACTTTGAGTTATCGAGATTCAACTGTACATGTATGTCATCAGGTTGGTATTTGACTGAGAGCTTTGATAGTTCTTTCTGTATTTTCTTCACTGACTTGATTTGAATTTCTTAAAATATTTTTCTTTTCTCATTTTTCCAGATTCAGAGTCCAGCTCATCTTCAAATGAGGACAATGAAAACAGTAATCATAATACAGATGGTGCAGAAGAAAAGGAATCCAGACCTATCCGGATCAGACAAGAATCCATCACCTTTGATCCATCACTCCCTAGTGCCCACTCTGTAAGTAAGATACCTGTAAACTCACATCACATACACAGCAAGGTCTTCATTTTTTTGTGATACACTAGAATCTGTCTTAAGTGGCAGTCTGTAGAGCCTACCCTTACAACCATAGGAATTTGGTCTATGCAGAGAGACCATCCCAACAGGTATGGAATTGTGTTCTGTACAACAAGACTTGCCTTAAGAGACCACCACTACAGCTAGGATGTATAGATATATAGACTTTAATCAGATGTTTTTTCCTATCAGGTTTTATTGAAAGGTTATTGTAGAGAAATCCGTTTTTCATAAGTGGCTACCAAAAATAGGTTGTCTTGACAATCATAGACAATGGTCTCTGAAGGCCGGCTGCTGTCTAATCTTTTCTGTACTTTTTCTTGAATGTTGATGTCCTGTGCATGGAAAAAGAAAGTTTATATATCATAACTTATATAGATTTTTTTTTTAAATACAAATGTACTTAGAATACACAACAAAGTATGATAATGATTCCTCTTAGTTTTCTTGGTGTGACAGCTTTCATCACACTAGATAATATCTTTTCAATCTAAAGGTAAGAGCTATTATTTTTTATATGGTATCTTTCTTTCAATTCTAAGTCAATTTGTTATCTTTTACTTTTAGTGATAAGGCAACAAAAATGATGATTTAGTTTTTTCAGACACAGTTCCATTACTAAAATAATTGCGGCATTTATTTTTATAAACACCCAAAATCTTGATTTATCAGTACTTAGGTGATGACTTGGAGGATGTAAGAGGTAGAACAATTCATGAAGAAGATAGTCAGGTAACTCTACCAATTATACAACTTCCTGGAATGGTTCTGGTGCCGGGACAAACCTTACCACTCCGGCTGTTCCACCAGCACACAGTGGCAATGTTAAAAAGTGTCGTAGATACAGATAAAACATTTGGCATTGTAGCTTACAGGTAAAAACTGTGTTGTGAATTAGATTTGATACATATTTTCTGTTTGTAGTAAAGTTTTGTAATTATTTTCATTTATGATTGTTTGAATGTAGAGATTATGTTCTTTCACATTATATATTGTTGGCCTACGTTCTCATGAATACAGCTTTACATATTTATCAGTTCTCCTGACCCAAAAGAATCCTTAAAGCTGTTGTCATCTGTGGTTTTGATGGTTGTCAAATTTCACTTCAGTGATGGCATTATTTACTTTTGATAACAAAAAACTATTAACCTTGGAAACTATATGACCTAGACTTGGCCTGATTGGGTTCCAGTTTGTCCCCTTCTAAAGCCAGTAAAGGTGACTTCAACATCTCGTCCAAGATAGCCAAGTGCTTAAATAAGAAATTTGCCTAAAGGTGATTGTATGTTATGGCTGTTTATACTCATCTTCTCAATTTCCATGAGGTAATGCTGTTTATACTCATCTTCTCAGTTTCCATGACGTAAATGCTGTTTATACTCATCTTCTCAATTTCCATGACGTAAATGAACTTAAAATACCCAAAGAAATGAATTCCATTATCTATATTCTTTCAAATGACATCTTTATACTTTCGTAGGTATGAGGAATCAGATGGCAGCCATGCAATGGCAACTATTGGCACCACAGCTGAAATTTACTCCGTCAAGGATGAAACAGATGATCAAACAGGCTTGTCATCTATCAGAGTTAAAGCAAAAGGTCGACAGAGATTTGAAATTGTTGAGTCAAGAAGAACTGCAACTGGGTATATACTATTTACAATAGAACCTATCTTGAGATACAATCATATGAGGTCTTTCAAGATACAAACTTTCTTGAAATAGGTTTTACTGGAACAATTATTGCATTTTTGTTCTTCCTCTGAAAGTGATCTCTCAAGACAGCTGCTTTTACATGACATTTGACTGTAATAAAAAAAACACTTTCCTTAAGAGGTCCAAATCCCATTTTCTAACATTTTGGGAAACAATTATCTCAGACCAGCTGGGCCACACCAGATTTATGTTGTGATGTTTCTATATTGAAACCAAAATTTTTATTAGAACATTAGACTTTTGGAGACACGGTGGCCTAGTTGTTAGCATGTTTGACTTCTGATCTAGAGGTCAAGGGTTCAAGACCAAGCCACTTAGCAATTGTCTGTCCCTGTCTTTCGAATGAGACAGTAAAATCCGAGGTCCTGTGTCACAGTAGGTGTTGTCACATTAATGAAACCTCCCTGCTCTTCGACCATAAGTGCTGAGCAAAGGCAAAATTTCTTGACCTTCACTGGCATACTGTGACGTCTCCATACAAGTGGAAGATTCTTGAGTGGGACGTTAAGCAATAGTACAACCAACCAACATTAAGGATTGTAAATCAAAGGTTATTTCCAAATGTCACTTATCTTGTTTCAAACTTTTATTTAAGTAACTATAGTGCATATTGTGAATTCAGAAAATTTTGCATTTGGTACAACTTAGATTTAATGGCAAACTTTCTAGTAATTACAAATCAACATGGAGATATAAGCTATATGATACACTTTATTTTCAGAATTCTAATGGCTACAGTCAAGATATTGAAAGAAAAAGTGCTGCCAGATTTCTTAGAGGGTGCCAGACCACCATCACACTGTAAATTCTGTTGTAATCCCACAGACCAAGATAATGTGGTCAAGACAGCGGTCAACAGGCAAGGACAGGTCATAGCTAATGTAGCCATGGTCAACAACAGACAGGTCAGTATCCACCCAATATTGCCAGGTAATTATACAGGCAAAATTACTAGGTCTAATCTGATTAAAATTTGATTTTCTGTTGGCTTCAGTGCTATGTTGTGTAGCATGTATATCTAATAATATCCTGTTGACTGGGCAAATCCTATGACTTCTATCAATAATCAATAAAATTTCACACTTAAAAAAATTGAAGGTATAGTAATCAATTTTAGTATATAATAGAGGAAAGAAATTTTGAGTAAGTTCATTGGATTTGACCATTCTTTGGGGTTTCAGTAGATCTACTTGTGACATGGCATAGCAAAGGCACATACTAGAGATCAAATTTTAATTATAAAGGTCTAAGACATCAGTGATTGAAATTCAAATATTTATACGCCCGTCGAAGACAGGTCGTATTATGGTATGGCGTTGTCCGTCCGTCCGGATACACAAAGAATTATGGTCGGATTTTCGCCAAACTTCTTAGGATGCATCATTGTGTGAACCGTTCTCAGGGGTGCGAAAATATCGCCATTCTTACAACATTTGGCAGAGTTATGCCCCTTTAATTTCAAAATAGTGGAATTTCATTTTCAAAATGCTAGACCTTTTTTATTTTTGCCTCAATTCTTTTCAAATATTTTTTTAGTTTCACAAGAAGCAGTGATGTTTTACATATATTATGGGTTTTTATATAAATTTTCACAGAAATAGAGTTACGGTCCATCAGTACCTACTTTCCTATTTATTGTGTTACATTTTCTTGTGGGTGCAACTAGTCCCACAGTTTTTGACACAATGTTTAGCCATTTGTCATGTGTTATGGATATCATATGAAGATGTGCATATCATAATATCAAGTTGTTACGGCAATATATGGCAGAGTTATGCCCTTTTAATTCCGAAATAGTGGAATTTCATGTGCTATTGATATCATATGAAGATGTGCATATCTTATATCAAGTTGTTACAACAATATTAGCACTGGCCGTATCATGTGCTTCAAGGCACTCTTGTTCTTATTTAGCAAACGGTATTTGTTTGTACCAAATTTATTTACAACTCATTTTACTCTGTCAATAAAAATGATGATAGTTATAGTCAAATTTCATGATAATAGATCAGTTTTTATATAGCTTACCTTTCCACAAGTTCCTTTTTTCTCTCTGAAGTTTTTGCATTGCATTTTCTCAACTCTGCTCGCAAATCATCTAGTGTAAATGACCCATAACATGTCGCCATTTCAAATATGAACTACCATGACGGTGTTAGCGCCTCTAGTGGCGACAAGGGCAGACAACTCACTACAATCCCTCATTGTTGTTATGAGAGTTACATTTCAGTAATTTGGATATTTAATTTATGTGGAGTGTTTGTTTTTGAACAAAAGTGTCTGTACCATTTCAGGCTCCAACAGGCATAAAAGAAAAAAAATTGGCCAAATTCTAAGTGACGTAGTGTTTGACATCATGTTTTAACAATAGTAACATCATTATTATTGTTGTGTTTTCCTTCAGGTTGGCAGATTCACATCAGCATACTACACATGGTGGCCACCGTGGGTGTACAAGATGTATGATCCGGTAAGTAAATAAAAATGTCTTATTGTCATCAATACCCAAACAACTTGAGAACAAATCAAAATAAAGCAAGCCTTGGCATTGACTCTCACCTAGGCCTGTGGGAATTTATCCTCAATCAAGCTCGGACCTGCATATCTGTCAGCTGTAGATGAAGTGATATAGGACGAGTTGTAATATAGATGAGGAATATTTCATGCATAGTTTTAAAGCTCCCTCACTTAGAGATTTTGGGGTATATAGGATTTTTCTCGTTTTTTTCTGCAAAAACTTGAACCTTGGACATAACTTTTGAATATTAGGCGATAGGACTTCCATATTTCACTTGTGTATTCCTTGTTATAAGATCTTTTTTAGCTACCAAAATCGTTGTCAAAGTTACCCTTTCTTTTTTCATGGTTTTCAGATGATAAGTTTATAACCCTTTAATTAAGTATGTTTTCTTTCTTTCAGGATCTTGTTGTAAAAAGAGTGAAAGATGAATTACAGACGTGGAACGAGTCATATCGACCAGAGAGAATGCCAAATGATCCAATAGAACTGTCGTACTGGATATCACAAAATCTGCCGCTGGATGACAAAATGAGATTAAATCTGCTAATAATAGACAATGCCATCCAACGTCTGAGATGTTCCCTGAGTATTATGCAAAAAGTAAGTACAGTGAAACTTTGTTTAAAGACCACCTCACTTAAAAGATTACCTCACAATAAGGACCATCAAAAGTCAGTCTGCCTAGCAATATTCTATTTCTAGCCTTTTTCATTCTTATCTAGGAGACCACTTCACTAATCAGACTAAGTTTAGCAAGTCACATAGATAATCTTAATGGTTAGATTCCACTTTAGTATACATTTGTTGAGTGGTTATGAGGTTAATATATACAGTGAACTCTTACAATGCCCACGTTTCGTTTTCCATAAATTTGCCGTTGCTGTTTCATAAATATGCCGTTGTAACGATTTGCTGTCTGTATCACTGAAAGAAATGTCCCAGAATGTTGTCTACTTGTAGGGTCTACTGTTACCATTAGGTCGTTTGGTAGTAGGCTATAGCCCATTATGATAGTGGTAGATCATCTGCGTGTTCATAACTAAAATTTCATTCATAATTTGATAAAAATAAATGAAAATATTTTTTTCTCTCTTAATTTTATCTGCGATGTGTATGAAAATGATTTGGGAAATGTTCAGTGTCAAAAATTTGGGTTGGCCTTGAAAATGGAGAAGTAGTGAAAATCGAGAACGGCAAACCTCTTCTTTTTTTCTCGTTTATAAGACGGATTTGAAGGGACACCCTACAAACTGATGCATAATCTTTTTGTATTTAAATGTCAGAAACGTAGGATAGTTGCCCAAAAAATAACATCGTCAAATAATTAGCCTACCGCCAAACCGGAAGTCGGGCTCTTTCATCACTGTTTATTCAAACCAGTTCATGCTACTGATAAGCAAACACCAGCTAGATCTACCTGTACACTTGTCGAGTGCAAGGTGTTAAAGCGGTTAAGCTGTTATGTAACACTGGTAAAATTTTCCATGGTTTCTCATCAGCTCAGGTAAATTGACGTTGTATCGAATAAAACATAATGTTAAAATGCACATTTGTTACCGATATTCACTGCTGGTGTTGGAACATGAATGTGCTGTTATATCAAGCAGAAATAGCATTGTGCATGTTTGTTCCACATGGATTTTTGCCAGTAGCCAAATTTGCCGGTGAAACGAGTGCTATTGTAACAAGAGTTCACTGTATTAAATTAAAAGACAAAAACTCAACTGCTACCTGAGGTCTTACCCAGAAGTCAACAGTTTGGTCCAAGGGTTCAGCTTAGCAATTGTTGTCAGAGAGATTCTGACTAAAATTGTTTTGTTATGCCTTTATTTTTCTTTTGTTGTAAAACTAGTCATTGAAGACATCTATGGAGGAAATTGCTGATTAACAATCCAGAATTATCAACTGATAATGAGCTATATGTATGACATTTACTATGTAAACAAACATCTTTTGAAAATAAAGAAATTGTATTTACATGTAGTTTTGACTGGTAGTCTAAGTTTGCTTCATGGTTATGCATTTCTTGCTCTTAAAGAAGTTTTGAGGAAGAGAAGGCCTATCTTACATTTGTAAGATATTTTTTTGATGGACCATTACAATATCTCTGCAACCTAGAATTTTGCTGTAAATTTTTTGTATTAAGTCTGTCCATGAATTATTATATTTTTGTCTAATTTTAGTGTTCCGTTCTGTGTTGTAAAGACTGTGATACTCAAATTGCCAGTAAGAATGATGTGTTTAGTTTGTCAGTAGAGGGTCCATTAGGAGCATTTGTGAACCCTGGTGGGTACGTGCATGAAACAATGACAGTATACAAAGCCAAGAATCTCAATCTGATTGGACGGCCGTCAAAGGAACACAGCTGGTTCCCAGAGTAAGTTACGACAACTCAATTGTTTTACCTAAATTTAATATTCAATTTGCACATTGATACTTATTTCACAATTGGTTGTCATGGTTTTTTCAGGTTCCCAGAGTAAATCATACCTGTAGATGGAGTTTGATTTTGCATAGCTTAACACAATACCAAATTGTTTCATTGATACCAGTTAGATAGGGGTAATTTATGAATTTAACTGCAGCTCGTATTTTACTAGGGTTGTTGGTTAATTTATTCTCTGTCATCATAATGAATCATTTGGATCAAAGATCGATGTTTAAGAGTAGATGTTCCAATGAAAGATCACCACCAATGCTCACCCTGGCTCTGAGATTTATATCACCACATTTTTGACATACTGTTGCAATAAATTTTTGAAAAAATAGTGGGGATGATTTCCATCAATTATTGTACAGTTTCAAATGATGGCCTGTTTGATGTCCTAGTCACTAGTACTCTTCTCGTTACATAAATAAGACTTAGAATGTGATTTATAAGCAATTGATGATAATGAATCTTTAATAGACATGAAAATTGTTTAAATTTATACCTTGAACTTTGACCTCTACAGCATGATATTTTAAGGCACTGTAATATTCACAGATAACTTCAGTATACAGATACTGTATTTTAAAATTGGCAGTCATTGTTCTGTTCTATTAAGAAAAAATCTCTGGTATACAGAAATGTGTTGAAATTTTTTTCACATGTAAATTTTTTCCAAATTTAAAGGTGCTACTTAGATTTCTAAGCCTAGCTTTACTTCTTTTTTTACAAGCTGTTGTTGTTAGCATGTTCCCATCTGATCGTGAAGTCTTGGTTTCAAATCTGCACTTCAGAATCAGCTGGTTCCTGGTCCTTTCAATGAGAATGTCAAAACTGTGGTCCTGTGTCACAGTAGATGGTGGCATGTAAAAGAACATTTACTGCTCAATAACCACAGGTGCTATGAATAGGCCCAATCTGTAGCCCTTCACCAGTATGTGTTGATGTCATGATATAAGTGAAAGATTATTGAGTGGGATGTTAAACAATTACACAACCAACTAACCAACTTAGATCCCTAAGCCAAGCCTTACTTCTTTTTGGCCGGATTGTGAAACAAAATCTGGCTTTTGAAATGTCAGTCTGTCTGTCCATCCGTCTGTCTGTCTGCATCAACAATTTGGTTTAGCTCTTACATTTAGACCTTTTGTGGGAAGACCATTGGTCATATCTCTTTGAAACTTCACGTATAGCTAGACCTTGATGAGTACTACCCAACACCATGTTTATTTTTGACTTTTTTGAGGGGGGATAAAAAGAATAATGGGGGATGGACTGTCAGTGTCAACAATTTGGTTTAGCTCTTGTGTTTAGATCCATTGTGGGAAGACCATAGGTCATATCTCTTTGAAACTACACATGAAGATAGACCTTGATGAGTACTACCCAACAAAACTTTTATTTTTTATTTTTTGGGGAGGGATTAAAAAGATATTGGGGGTGGACTGCCAGTGTCAACAATTTTGGGTATACCATAGGTCATATCTCTTTGAAACTACACATGTAGAAAGACCTTGATGAGTACTACCCATCACAAACTTTATTTTTGATTTTTTGAGGGGGATCAAAAAATATTGGGGGTGGACTGTCAGTGTCAACAATTATGGGAATACCATAGATGGTATCTCTTTGAAACTTTACATGTAGATAGATCTTGATGAGAACTTTAATCACAACTTTTGCTATTTTGAATTTTGGAGGTGGATCAAAGAAGTAATGAGGGGTGAAGATTGGGTTTACATGTGTTCTATAGGAACCTATGAATAATTTTCAGTATTTCATTATGACTTGAATTAGAATAATTTAAAAGAATTTAGTAATATATTTACATGTACTTGTTGAAAGTAAGAGGGGGGGTAAAACCAATAATTTAGGGGTGGACTGTAATGATAGGGGATTGACTGTCAAAGTCAACAATTTTGTTTAATTTTCTGCTAAGGCCCTGCAATCCGGCCATACTGTCTTTAGTGGTTTCTTGTTCACAGTATATTTTAAAAAAACTTACAGCCCTTGTATTCTGAATTTTTACCTATCATCTATATTTACTTAGGTATGCATGGACAATAGCACAGTGCAGAAGATGCTCGTTTCACCTGGGATGGAAATTTACAGCTACAAAGAAGCACCTGGTTCCACAGAAATTCTATGGCTTAACGCGAGCATCTGTTGTTCAGCATTTAGATCAGAGTGAGGCTGAGTGGATGCCAGTCATGTGATACACAAAAAACAGTGCTGGATAGGAGGATATACATTTTGTATTTTGATTTATTTATGCATATGAAGAATGTTAAGAGAGGACAGCTTGGAACTTGAATTATCTGGATTTCTATTAGAAATTTGAATCATGTACTACAAATTTGTAAGTGTGAGGTATAAGTCTGTGTGAATGATAGATTATTGAATGAAGCAGAATTCACAAATGTTTTTGGAGAAATATTACCATAGCTGAAAGATAGATTATGAAGGAAAAATGTATTGTAAAGATTGTATAAGAGACAGGTATATGTCGAAATGGTAGTTTTTCTATCTACACAGAAAAAATTACAAGTTACTTTAGGGTTACACTGACATAAGATCCATTGCAGTCAGGTGTATATAGGTAAATTTGCTGATACATGTATCAGGTGTACATGTATAACGGATAAATTGATTAGTTAAGGTACCTGTTTTAAACTCTGTGAAATGTGATAAATGCTTACTTCAAATCTAGGATGTAAAATTCATGATTGTACATTCTGCAAAATTTAATTTAAAAGTCTCTTCTCTTTTGGAAGTCAGCTGCTTTTTCCAAAAAAATATAGTCTAACCTGTTTTAAGAGACTGTCCATGGGAAGGTGCAAGTATGGTCAAACATGACAAGTGGTGTCTTTTTAATTCAGGTGTTTTAACAAGAAAAGGCCATTTCGGGTAACATGAGGAAGATAGCCCTTTAATTCAGTGGGTCACAAAGGCAGGTTAGACAGGTTTTTCCCTCTAAATGCTGAGGGCTGAGGCACACCAATAGGAATGATGTAAATGTCAAATCTACAGGCCGATGTATAGGTATTGTTAATATAATTGATGTTTAATATCACGTCCCCTGTGTTATCATGTGAAGCAATATTAAGCCCTTAGTGCTAAATTAGCATTGCAATTCCCCAGCCTTTCCTTTATACAGATGATTCCTCTTTATTCTGCTGATCATCAATATCATCATCTTTGTCATCATTGCAAATCGGTATACATTGTATAATCAGCTGCTGCTTCATGTGAATTTTAATTGTGTAAATGGTACATCTACTTTACTTTGGAATAACTAATTTTGGTCATTTATGTAAAAAACGTTATTGATTATAATCTCTTCTCTAACATCTCTTTACCATTAACTATTGAATTAAAATCTCCAATTGTTGAAAAATTTGATCAACTCTGTCAACAAATAGGTTCCACTCTTCAAAACAGGTGTCAGACAATGCTATATTTTACATGTAGTGAACGATGCTTATTATGTGCCAAAGTTTTTTATCTCATCAGAATATTCTCTTCTGTAACTTGGTTGATTTCTCTTTAGTAATTTACTTTCCTTGATGAGCGCCCATTGTAGCCATATTATAGAGTGCTGACATGAAGGGTTAAGGATGAGGTTTAGAATCCCAGCTATGGCTTTCCTTGTCTTTTGAATCAGCTAATAATACTGGGGCCATGTCTCAAGAATTAGCTTTTTGTGTTAAAAAATCCTTCCTTACCTGGGACAAAGTCCATGGCACAAGTGAAAATCTCCAACCTTCAAAGTCTGTGTCATTGTAATACTGTCATGATATGCAGTAGAACCTGTATGTTAAGAACCCCTTAAGGACATATCACAATCAGTCTCTATTGGGAGGTAGTTTGTATGTACACATGTAAAATTACATTTAGAGACTGCACAAAGCAGTTTGTATGACCAGGAGATCTGTATGTACAGGTGGTTGTTAGAGCAAGTTTTACTGTACTGAAATAATGTGGAAAGGAACAAATCACAAATAAAGCAAACAAAAGGCTCAGTTCTTGATTGTTAAAAATATGAAATTCTTATAGGCTTATGCTGGTGCCCATGTTTATTCCTTCCGACACTTCACATGGCCTAAACCACTGACGTTTAGCTACATTTTAAGACCTGCATTTCCTACAATTTTAGTCATTGATTTGAATTTCTGTTAAAATTAATGTAGACTATAGCTGCTTTGGCAGGTATGAGATATGATGAATCATGTGTTGAAATCCCCTGTAAATATTGGTCAGGTAAGACTGATGTCTCTGTGTTAAGTGACAGGTGTTGGATTACCTGCCACAGTACTACAGGTAAAATACAGGTGTTGTATATACAAAATGTACTAAAAATGTCTGATTCCACAGAGATGATCAGTTGTATTTTGATATTTTTACAGATCAATTTGGAGAGAAAAAAATTGTTGCTAATTGTTGTAAGCATAATATGCTTAATGTCTTGTTCATTAAAAATAAATAATAGAAAAATACTGAATCGTTTGCTTTCTTTCTGTTTCTGTTCAATTTTAACTTACCTGAGCCAAAGGCAAAGTGAAGTGTCCATTGTAAACTTTTCATCCCTTTGACTTCTTCAGAACCACTGCAGGGATGTTGATGAGACTTTGCAGGGTTGAAGAACTTATAGTCCCCAGCCGTTTTCGCTGTTTTTAGGGCGGATTTACCCAGATGTGGAAAAGGGGTGGGGTCAAATAGGTCCGGATGGATACCCTCCTTTGAGAAACTTCTTCAATAGGACTGTGTAAAATGAAAAACTGAATGCATCTGAGTAATCTAGAAGGATGTGTAAAGAAGTGTTGTTGATTTTGGTTCCATTTCAACAACAAATTTTTGATGTATTTTGTTTACTCAGATATGTCTTTGATTTCTCCTTATGCTCATATTGCTCAGGTGAGAGATATACATGTAAATCCATTTCGGCCTTTTGTTTATAGAAGAAACCTTATATTTGAAGTCATGGTGTATATGCCACTTTCAGCAATCACAACACATAATTATTATCTCATCCAAAGGAATGTCCTGTTGTAGCTGCGACTTGAGCGCTCAACCTTCATATCTGACTCCTCACGCCACTGTGGAACCAAGACGAAAAAGAGTTCTGACTAATGCTCTTAATTTGTAAGATCAAATATTCATGAGAAGGTAAATGTAACAAAAAATTATTGTTCTCATAATGTCTATAAGGAATACAAAATAAACAGATTTGGCAAACACGGACCCTTGAACATACTAGAGGTGAGATCAGGTGCCTAGGAGGAATAGGCATCCCCTTTGACCGTTCACAACTGCCGTGAGCCAAACATCTTGATCAGGTAAACAGAATAAACCTTAGTTAAATTGAGGATGTAAAGGACGTCTTTACAACAAGTATGAAACATTTCAGATAGCATTTGACCCAGTGACAGGTTGTATGGTCAAACTAGACCGTTATGGTGACCATAAAACTTACAAAGTACTGACTTTAACTAAAACTTGTAGCTTCTTTAACATCAACTTGTTTGTCAGTAGCCTATCTCAGTTTAAAGACTGATCATATGCAGAACAAGCTGTTATTCACAATGCCAGAGGTGGGACCATGTGTCCAGGAGGAGTAAGCTTTCTCTGTCGACAGGCCAAATAGTGACTCTGATAACATTATTTGAGGTCTATTGATTAGAACTAAAGAAAGGAATATCTGAGTACGACAAATTAAAGAGGGAAGTTCTGAATAGCACGGTGATAAAATAGACATACTGGCAATAATAAATTCGGGCTCGGCCTTCCGACTATGATATATTCGATAAATTCGAACTCTTCTTAGCGAAGGATTGAAAAGTGTACATCATGGCAGACGAAAATGGTAACGCACCTGACGATTCCAATAAGAGCAACACACTTAAACCAACCAAAGACGAGGATTATGGCTTTGACCTTTATCCAGAGAGAAATAATCCGACCAAACACAGTGTCTACAATGACATGAGGCACCCAGTCCAGAAGCAATGTGAACTAAACGTGGCGATTTGTATGTCGACCCGTAAGTTGACCAGTGTCAATGTTACGTCATGAATCTGACTGTCAAAGTCAAAGAAGAGACGTAATCACATTGGAGATTCTGTCGAGTCGGTTTTTTATGCTGTCGGTGACTCTGGTGACAGTTGATTCCGCACGACAGCATTAGAAAACGGCCCAGACAGAACCCGAAGGAATTACGGAGAGACGCAAAACACAGGCGTGACAATGAGAACTTTGACTGTTTCAGTGTTTGGGTCAAAATCAGGCTGAATCTGGTGACCAACTCGCTTTAAGATGATTATAAAATTATAAACGTTGAACCAACCTTAATGGTCATCTAGGGCTTGAGGGCATATTTATGGAAGTGAGTAAAGCCCAGGCGACCCCGGAAGAAATTCGCCATTACCTTAATTATTGTTGTTGAGATAAAGGATTTCTTATAAGTAAATAGCATATGATTATGTTATCTTGTAGATAATCAGGTAATGATTTTGTCATGCCACAAAAACTGAGAAATCAGTGTTTAAAAAAAAAGAGTTTAAAAGGAGTAAAACTAGTCCACATGCAGCCGACAGTCCTTATGCAAAACTTGCCATTGCTATAAAACAAAGCAATGAAAACTCATGACAAAACAAACATGGAAACTTAAAACCATTAATAGTCACAGGTGAAAATTGTACTGAAATTGAATAAGAAATAACTATGTAACATTATTTTGATCTATGGTTTTATATGAATTATATAGTGAAAAAAAAGTTGCATCAATAATTGGCACATTATTCTAGGTCCAATTATTGATTGCAGAGAGAAAAAGATTGGTTAATATAATAATGTCATAGAATTACAGTAATTAACGTTTAGTCAAGATTTTCTTCATTAGGCCTACATCTACTTTATATATATTTTCAGATCCTGGCCTACTGCTGATGTCTAGGGCAATGAGACAGCATGGATGGTAAATTTACATTTATTTTTCACCTTATCTTATCAAAAAAAACAACTTTCTATAATTATTTCATAACAGAATTCCTCTTTGAAACAATAAATGTAACAGTTATGTGCAATTATAGGAAAAACCTGCTTTGGAAACCACCTGTATGTAACAGGCGAGGAAAAATGTCGGCCAGACTGGGACTCGAACCCTGGCCTCCAACTAACTGTGCCGCTGCTCTACCAAATGAGCTACCTGGTCCTTGTGTCCAGTCCCGATTACACTCTTCCTCCCTTTATTTCTGAAATTTCAATCTCGGTGAAATCTCTAACCAACCATTGGTTATTTTGTTGGGCGCCATTATAACAGGCGAGGAGGGCCTCCGTGGCCGAGTGGTTAGCATGTTCGACTTCGAATTGGAGGGTCCAGGGTTCGAATCCGCGTAGCGCAACTCCGCGGTTGGCCGTCCCTGTCTTTCGGATGAGACAGTAAAAACCGATGTCCCGTGTCACAGGAGGTGTTGGCACGTTAAAGAACCCTCCCTGCTCTACGGACATAAGTGCCGAGCATAGGCAAAATTTGTCGCCCTTCACCAGTACACGGTGACGTCTCCATATGAGTGAAATATTCTTGAGCGGGATGTGAAACAATAATACAACAACAACAACAGGCGAGGAAAAATGTCGGCCAGACTGGGTCTCGAACCCAGGCCTCCCACTAACCATGCCATTGCTGTACCAACCGAGCTACCTTGTTTGTGTGCCCAGTCTCTGTTACATGTATATAAATACCACCTACCACAGTCATAAAGACTGTTTTTGCTGTCATCAATAGTACCGTTTGTAGGGCCAGTGATTTTCCATTTCAAATTTGTCTCGATTCCCTTTCAAGATTTGGTGATTTCCGTTTTTACCGGTTTCAGTCAATGAAAATTTAAATTCAGTACTCCAAATAAAAAGAATTTAATGATACACACTCGTGATGGTACTTTCATTAGGCTGCCATACTATTTAAGTTATCTATCTAAAGAGGCGGGTAAAAATAAACAAAGTTTATACCGAACAGTGTGTGGGTATTCACTATTGCATATCAGAATAATTCTTGCCTTCGAAAATCTCGCTGTCATTCGATGTAAACAATCATGTGGTCATCATGTTTGTTGATGTTACCAAAAACCAGCCTCAAGCGGTATGTTGCAAAAAAATGTCTGTGCAGTTTTACGTAGTAAAATCATACTACTTAACCTAAACTACTATGTTTGTTTAGTAATTCAAGAAAACAGCGAAGAATAATCTTACCAATCTATGAATGCTAATTTTGTTTGAGATGACTTCAAACACAAAGGAAACGATAAATATTATGACAATAGAATTCAGTAATTACCATCTTTTCGATCAGGTGTGCCTTAGGCTATGTCCAACGTAATGATGAGAGATAGGCTAAATACAATAAACAGTGCAAATTAAGCGGAGAAAATGTGTTTATAAAGTAAGGAATTGAGCTTTTAAAAAACAGAAATAGAATAAGGTAGCAAATTTGCACTGTGTTTTGAATTTTCTATAAGATTTTTCAGAAACGTAAATTCCGTTTCAGATTGCCGATTCCGGGATTCCGTCCGCGATTCTGCAATCGCGGAAAATCACTGGCCCTACGTTTGTGTAGGTCTACATATCAACCTCTATATAAAGAGTACTTTCCATTTGTCACTTTAAGATACCATTTTATACAAGTTTCACTGTATACCACTATTTCATTAGAATCAAATAACATACTGTAGGATTGAAATTTGATATCCTTTGTTTTTTAAACCCTTTGATATATGTAAAACTTTTTTTCAGTGATATTAATCTGAGAAGACATATTTCTTGTGAAAAGTGTGGAGACGGTGTGAATGGTGGATATGATCCTGTAAAGAAACAGGTATGATGTATGACAGTGAAAGCCACTAGGTGGCTACAGTAAAACCTGCTTTAGCATCCACCTGTATATAAAGACCACCTGGTCACAAAGAAGTTTTTCTGTCCCCAATAGTTTTGTCTTTTTTCCCTTAGGAGACCATTATACAGTGGAGCCTCAGACACTTTCCTTCCCAAGCAAATTGTCCAGATAAATGAAGCGTCCGGATTACTGAAACATACTTATCATGATGGTCAATGCAAATTGGAAATGTTGTTCCCTAGACATTTCGTCCAGAAGGTGAAGTATCCAGATTATTGGTGTCTGGAATATTGAGGCTCGACTGTAGACAATTTTCACTGCAAAGAAATTGATGAAACAAGCTTAACATTCTAAATTTGATCACTACAGTAAAACCTATTTTAGTGACCACTTGTATATAAAGACCATGTGATCCCAAAGAATGTTTTTGGTTGTAAGTAGTACCATTTGAACACAAAACAACCTCTGTACAAAGACCACTTCCCTATAAAGATTGGTTTGTGTGTCTCTAGGGAGGTTGTTATATACAAATATCACTGTAGTTGCAAATTGAAAAAGATACATGTATATGCATACTTAATTTCTATGCTTCTTGTTGAGAATTACTTTAATTGTTTGCAGTGCATCTGACCTGCATGTATTGACCTAGATATTTTAAATTTCACTTATCCTGGACTGAAGTAGAATTTTTATGACAGGGGCCTCCATGGCCAAGTGGTTTGTGTGTTTGACTTTGAATCGAAGGGTCCGGGGTTCGAATCCCTGCAGCGCCACTCCGCGGTTGACTGCCCCTGTTTTTCTGATGAGACAGTAAAAACCAAGGTCCTGTGTCACAGTAGGTGTTGGCTCGTTAAAGAACCCTCCCTGCTCTACTGCCATAAGTGCTGAGCATAGACAAAATTTGTCGCCCTTCACCAGCACACAATGACATCTCCTTATGATTGAGATATTCTTGAGTGGGACGTTAAACAACAATATAACAACAACAACAGTTCTTATGACATCTCTAATATCACAGATTTCTGTTTATCACATATTGTCACTCTCTTTTGACAGGTTGTAGTGTGTCACAATAGTGTCAAGTCTGCCAGGGGTGTGACATGTGGGGTGCTGCTACATGAATTCATGCATGCCTTTGACCATTGTAGAACAAAAATGGACTTTGGAAATATCAAGCATCTTGCTTGCACAGAGGTAATCAGTTATGTCTTTTTGTCCCCTATCTACATCCCGGAGGGGACTTTGCTCTCCTCCTCTTAGACTGGCAGACAATCCATAGTTGTCTCAAATTAATTTCCCTGTTGTTGAAGATATTGAACTGTTTGCATGTTTGTGTATATAAATGGTTTACTGTTCCATTATTAATTTCATTTTTAGGCTCTCATAAAATTTACAGGGATGCATATACATGTAGTCATCACTTTGTCCATCTGTCTGTCTGGAGCCATATCTCGTAAACCCTTTCATGAATTTAGGTCATACTTAACCAAATACAATCCGCATGACCTAGGTTTGTAGCCTTAGGACTTAAAAATGTTGTTTTGCCCATAACGTCTTCCAGTATTGGGTGACCTGGATCATTATTCAAACTAATATTACTCATAATGTATAAGTGTTCACTGACCAAATGTCAAGGTCATTTGTAAAATCTGACATGAAAGCTTATTTCGTCCACGTATTCTTTCAATTTTGAGTCATTGATCATAATGCACACAAATGTTTTAAATAACACATTGGTGTGCACTGACTTTCGTCCAAGGTCAAGGTGATTCTGGTTGTTGACCTATTTTTAGCAGTTATGGCTTTCTGACTTATGTGAGAGTTGGATTTGTATTGTTTGCAACTCTTTCTTCTTTTTGTTTGTTTGAAGGATAGACCACATGCTTTGGGTGCTATAACAAACAGTACTTTTACTTAACAGTGAACCATGAGTTGTAATGAACAATAGATTTTCAGGGAGCAAGTTACTCTTATTAAACCCATCTACCAACAAAGTTGAAGGGGACGTATATGAATCATCAGTTTTGTCTCTCTATCAGGTTACCTCAGGTATAATTTCCTTTTGGGAAACTTCGTTTTGATGCATGCATATATGCTTGTAATTAAAGATGTCGTGACACAGAACCAAGGTATTCGATACATTGTTATAGCAGCATTACGGTGAACCAATAGGTAAAATACTTATCTCAACTGAAAATCCTAACAGAGAAATTAGAAATGATATACGTACATAGTTGTTGCCTATTACCAGCAATTGTGTTGTGACCCTGACCCATGGTGATACATTCAAGGTCAAAGCTATCTCAGTAAGTTATATTGATTTATAGGATTTTGCTAATGATGAGTTGGATCCTACTGAAAGTTCACACAAATGTTGCCTTTTACCCCAGAAAGTAAAACCCTCATAAAAATTCCTGTTATTTATCTGAACAGTTTTTGTTTCTGTACATGAATTTAGTTGACCTTTGAATAGTAAAAAATACAGAACAGAAGAAATAGTGTCATGTAAGTTTTGTGCAGTTGACAGTTGATCTTCTACTTGTTGCCATAATTTTTTTAACTAATTT
This sequence comes from Pinna nobilis, assembly GCA_016161895.1. Lineage (NCBI taxonomy): Eukaryota > Metazoa > Mollusca > Bivalvia > Pterioida > Pinnidae > Pinna > Pinna nobilis. The sequence continues at coordinate 51,088 of JACSZP010000078.1, forward strand.
TTTTTCATAGATACGAGCAGCTACCATTTCACATTGTTCCATGATGGCAGCTTTTGTAAATGGTGATGCTTCTCCAATTGATATGAAACGGAGACAGAGGGTAGGTAGCTGGATGTTTGATCGTTGATGTACAGTGGAACCTATTTATATTGAACCCTGATGTTTTGAAATCCTACTTAATTTGAAATGATTTTCTTTCCCAGCTAAATTACTTTATTACTATTTTAACTGGTTATTTTGAAAATCCTATTTGGAAAAAAATCCATTCCTCTTTGGGTTCAATATACAGTTTATCTGGGTTCCACTATATCTGGGTACAAAAAATTGTTAGTTTATCTGGATACAACAGAATCAATCCCGTGGAATAAATGTTCATGTTCCAGTCATGAGTTATTTTACCCGTAACAAAAGTCACAGGGCATATTAAGTTACCCCTGACTGTGCAAAGATAGATACAAGCTGTCACTTGCTATTTCCTTCTTCTGTTTCAAAATGGCAGTTGCTGGACAGTCATTTTAGATAATAACAATGTACATGTACATATATTTGCATTGCAGGATGTATTTTTGATACTAACTGTTCCATCCGGTATTACTCCATGTTATAATGTGTGGTAACATAACTATCATTCTGCAGTCATTTTTAATCTCACCTTGATCTAGCATTACTACAGCGGAGTTGGTCTAGCATGAAGTCAAAGTAGATTGACCTTGACTTTGTTACAGGCATACTTCGTTTTTATGCATCACAGCCATCATCTCTCCCACTATCGGAGACAGAGCCAATTGTTTATTACCGATAAATTTAATTATTCAACCTGAAAGATTTCAGTGCAATATATTGCTACTGTTTAGACATTTACATTATACAAACATGGCAAAAACACATGGAGACAACATGGATGTTTCAATCTTTGTTTTATGGCTTTTGCCTTGTTCTCTGTAAACCTGCAAAAGTAAGCCTTTTTGTGTATCAAGGGGCTTAATTTTAAATTTGTAATAGGCCTGATTTTGTAATATCACTTTTCGCTGTAAACATCAGAATTTACTACTGATAATTTGTTCATTATAGCACTGAATTTGCTTTAAACAGATTTGTAATGAACCAACCATTTGATATTTTGTAATGTTGTATTACAGGACTGTGTTTTTAATGCTGCGCTGAAGAATGTGATGATGATCAGAAATATATCAGAGCCAGAGGGCAGAGAGATCGTAAACAGTGTGTTTGATAAATGCTATAATGACCTGGAACCATTTGGGCGCAGACTGACCAATAAAAACAGAGACTATCTGAATGCGCTTCGTGAAGGCAAAAACTATGACTATGTAAAGTGCCACACAAAAGGAAATGAAAACTTATGACAAACCATACTCAAAATGGTGTAGATGAATTGTATAAATTATTGATGTGTACCTATGATAATCAGAATTGGACCTCCTAAATCAGAGTATGATACTGTGAGAAATAGGCCTACATAAGGCTACCAGAGATGCTAATCTGAATAAAAGAATGGCAGTGCCAATATTTTATTACGCCACATGAAACAAAACAGTTGGCTTATTTCTTATCATTATTATA
>JACSZP010000084.1:0-12434 GCA_016161895.1 Pinna nobilis
TCTCTAAGTTTGTGGAACCTCACTAGTAAGACCACCCAGGTGACTAGCTAAAATTGGTTTTAGTGGTCTGATTACTGAGGTGGTCTTCTAAGGGAGGTAGTCTTTAGGCAATGGTACATGTATTGTCTTTCATTTGATTAATGATTGTTGGGGTCAATAATTTCCCCTTTTTAGCTCACATGGCCTAAAGGACCATATGATCTATTGCCATCACTTGGCATCCATCTTCGTCAGCGTTAGCTTTGATACAAAAATTGTCTCCTCTGAAACCACGGAGGCATTTTGAGCCTGATTGGCCCTTGGGTGACCCCTCTCTCAAAATTGTGTTGGACATCCCCAACCACCATCCAAGATGGTCGCCATTGCTAAAAATAGAAATTTGTTCAAATGGCTATAACTTCTTTAGAATGTCTTCAAATTTGATATGAAGAACTGAAATTATGAGCTTTTTTTAATATATATTACAGGTTTTTAAATAAAAATTGAATTTTTTTGCTAACTCTGAAATGTTTATGCAAATTAGCATAAATAGCCTATGTGAAGAAATATTCAAAAACCTTCTTGTCAGAAACTAGAAGACCAATAATAATATAACTATGCCTGATTAGTCCTCAGAAATTCCCCTCAAAAGACTGTCTGGCATCCCCATCCATCATCCAAGATGGCTGCCATTGCTAATTATAAAAACAGAACTTTCTTCACATGGCTAAACTACTTTATAAAATGCAAAAATTTATACAAACTCGTTATGAAAATGTATCTTATTAGTCCTTGAAAAACTGAAGAATTTTTCAACAACTTCTACTGGCCCTAGGTTTGCTAGGTGAGCATTTCACGCTCTTTAGAGCCATAGTTTGTATGAGTAGACACAAATATTTATCAGAAACCAGCCTTAATTATGCTGGCATTTTTATGTTTACTTCAGTAGTCTGACTGATGAAATTAACATTACTTGGAAGGAACTTCTAATTAACCTTAATTGTGCTACCAAAATGAGATAGACCTTAATATGAACAAATGAAAGAAGGGATATTATGCAAAACTAAACATTCAAGGAGTGATTCATACATTCCATAACATCATTAGTTCTGTTGTTTAACAATGACTGTATCAAGACATAAACATTCTTCCAGAATATGGGGCCGAGTGGTTAGTGTTCTTCGACTGCGAATCGAAAATATCCAGGTTCGAGCCACGTAGCACCACTCTGCGGTTGGCCATCCCTGTCTTTCGGATGAGACAGTAAAAACAAAGGTCCCGTGTCACAGTAGGTGTTGGCACGTTAAAGAACCGTTAAAGTAGCCCTTCACCAGCACACAGTGACATCTCCATATGAGTGAAATATTCTTGAGTGGGACGTTAAACAACAATACCATACCATACCATCTTCCAGAATATATAGGTTAATGGTGTGTCTTCAGTGGTTGTATGGTTGTTTAACCTCCCACTCAAAAATGTTTCACTTATAGGGAGACGTCATTTTGTCTCAGTGAAGGGTGAAAAACTTTGCCAGTGCTTTGCACTTACAATGTATGTTGAAGAGCAGGGTGTTCTTTAATGTGCTGACACCTACTGTTACACAGGACCTTCATGGTTTTGACTATCTCATTTGAAAGATAAGGACAGTCAATGGTGGTCTCTGTAGTGAGGTTTTTGATTAACCCAATGCGATAATAAATAGAGGCACTCTCATAAGTGAGGTGCTCTAAAATTCAACAAATGAAGTTCTATTGTAAATGAATATAGTATTGTTATTAGTTGGTTATTTTGTTGTTTAATGGCCCATTCAAGAATTTTTCTGTCATTTTTATGGAGGCCTATATTAATACCGGTAATAATGTAATTAAAGAAGAAAACAATGCTGTTTGATATAGTCCAGGGAAAAATTGATTGCTTAGACATACCTGGAAAATTCTGTCCTTGGTTCATTCCACCCTTTTATGAAAGAAGACATTTTCCTCATTTCAAAGTCACCCTACACCACTATATTTTCATATTATGCTTTCATATTAGAATTTTCCATTTATCCAAAAATTACAGTAGTGAAACATTCCATCTATTTATCCAAGAGTGAAAGTGGTAATATGATAAAAAAGATGCCTAACACACTGTGAGGGATCTAGCACAGTTTTCCATTTTGTCAGTTCACGGTATTTTAAAGAGACATTTTCATCTTAGGAAAACAAATTGCTAACACAGGAACAAAAAAGGACCCCATCTTTCAGATGCAAAAGAGCTGAAAATGTATCCCAAATACATGTATATCAAAAAGGCTCTCTACAATTTTGTTACTGGTAATGAGATATGGGTTTACTTTTTTGAGCGAAACCAGGAATGTTTAAAGAGAATATTAGCCACAAAAAAATGCAAAATGACCAAGTATTGCAAAGTGCCAACACACTGTAAAGAATGTTGTGTTTGTGATTTTCTTTGATAATAAGGGACCAGTTATGCAAATTCCAGTTCCAACAGGCAAACACCCCCAAGGCACAGGATTCAAGTACCCTTGACTTTTACATGATAATGCTCCCTGCTCATAAGGCCCGCCTTGGCACCAAATTTTAAAGTCTGTAAAAGTTTCTGTCCTTCAGCATCCTCCATTTTCACCAGACTTGGTCCCCTGTGACTATTTTTTGTTTCCAAAACTCAAATTCCAACTGTCTGGAAAGAGATACAAGTCGATAAATACCCTTGGATCTGCTGTTTTTCAGTACCTAATGGGTGTTTCCATTGAAGAGAATGAATTCTGCTTTCAGAATTGGATTGTCAGCCACTCAAATGGTGTATTCAGACACACAGTGAGTAGTTTGAAGGCAAAGGAATTTAAAGGGATGAAAACATTTGTAGTTTAGGAAAACAAAGGCATATGACATTATTTTTGGAACACCCCTCATATGTAGTCGCCCTTTGTCAAGTGACTATGTACACCATGCTGAATAGATAGTATGTATTCATCAATTAAAAATCTAATAAGTTAACATCTGATATACTAAACATAATTAATTACACATGTAAATCTGAAATCCTATCATGTAAAATATTAATCAGTTTTAAAATAATTAAGTATTGATTTCTATACATGAAGTTAGTATGAACCTGTTAAAGAGTAATGAGTATTTTCTCAAGAGCTATCTATTGCACAAATAATTATGCAACTTGGATGACGTGAATAAACAAGAAAACATATAGGTGAGCTGTGCTGTCATCTATATAGCTTTCATAATGTAAGTTATATATGGCTTTGTTTTTTGTATTCTTTAAATTAAATTAACTCACTGTCTCATTTGGAATATTTCTGGGATATTAACAAAAAAAAAATTATGTGACAGCTACTTTATTATTTTGACATAAAAAAAGCTATATTATGTCATCTGCCATTATTGTTCTCAATGATTTTGAATCTAAGTTATATTTTCTTTTCATCATATAAATATACATGTAGGATGCTTTATTCTTTGTNNCTCATAATTGAAATTCAAACCGCACAAAGGTTTAATGATTCTTTTTAACAATGATTATTGAAAAAAGATCAACTTATCAAAGTCATGGTTGCATTTTTAGGCTACATGTATGTAGATATACGTTGTGCATACTAAAATGTCAATTCTGATTTAAAATTAGTCTTTGAGGATTGGATAGGCTACAGGGTTATTTTCGCCCTGTGTTATTTTTGCCAAAATACACCTGCAAAAATGTTCACAACATTTTGAATTCGCCCAGTCTTGTCATAATTCTATTCAATAAACTCACCAGTTTGAATTCCCCCACTGACAAATTGATCTAAAGGAGCAAAAATAGAACGGGGCAAAAATGTCCATGTACACAATACATTTTAACTATGACCTGAACACAAGAAAAGCATAAGAACCTAGTCATGTATACTTTGATTTATTGTTGAAGCAGAGAAACTCATTTATTAGGATAAATCTTATTCGATCATATAACAGACTTGCCAACCTTGTAAATTTTTTTTTTGGGGGGGGGGGGTGTTCAATTCCATAGGGGAGACTATACATTTTACTAAGAAAAAATAGGAAAATTAAAGTTTTCATGGGGGAGACATGCATTTGTTTCCAAGAAATTGTCAAAATTTTGTATAAAGAATAAGGAGTCTCCCGATTTATGGCGGGGACTTGGCAAGTATGATATACAATGTAATTTCCTTCTGTCGAAAATTAACATCATAGACCAAGCTAGGAGATAGTGACAGATGTCACACTATTTTTTCACAATTTTTAAATTTAAGATAAAATATTGACATTTGTAAGCTTAGATACAGCATACATACAGCAAATCACACATCATCAAGTTGATCAATGGAATATCCATAAATGTGAATTGCATGAATCAGTTTTTACATGTAGGCTATAGATACTTTGTAGGTTGTATTAGCACTAATTTTATTTGAGTTATTTCCCTTTGTCAGCCATGTTTGGGGTCTGAACGGAGTTTTTTGTTAATTGTTATGCCAAATTTGAAGGATTTGTATGACAAAGTTTGTCTTATTTTCGACCCAATGCAAGTATGTATGTAAGGGAGGGGGTTTAATGAATTGTGTCAGCATAGTAAATATTCAAGGAATAACCCCAGTAAGCAGAAATAGGATCGGTAATTTGGTTGGTTTATGCATAAAATATTCTTCATGGACCCAAAAGATGGTCTTCAAGGGGAAATAACTTCAAGAAAATTGATGCTATTGAAACCTAGATATGAAATTCACAGATAGGCCTACTGGCGAAGGTAATTCAATTGTGAGAAGAATTAGAAGGCAATTTGCAAATTAGGTAAATATTGGACAAACACAGACCTCTGAAACACCAGAGGTGGGATCAGGTGCCAAGGAGGAGGAAGCTTTAAAGTTTAACTCAATGTCACTTAGTGCGCAGGTTAATGTTCAATCCTGGGTATGTAGGCTATGATTTACTTTTTCTCTAATGGGTTTATTCAGGTCATGAATTCATATGTTTTTTGTTTGATCAATGACTTTTTTAAATTTATTTATTTATTTTTCTGTATCATCGTATTAAGGTATGTTTTGTTGTTGTTGCTGCTGCATGCGTAGATTTTACTGATATAATTTTGAAGCAAATACATCCCCAATTTTATTATTTTGACAACTTCCCCTTTCACGTACATGTGTCCTACTTTTCACCGGAAGTTGAGAATTATCGTTCTTGGTGCAATAGGTGGCGACGTTATTTAGATTGACGTCAAATGTCTACTTAACATACGAAAGGATGATTCTCCGTCAGAAGCGACTGGACCTAAATGAAAACTGACAGCTGCTTAGTAGATGAATAATGTCTTGACTTTTGGTTTAAGGACAGCGGTTAAGTAGCCGTAAGTACAGAAATTTAATACATTCAATATACCCACAACTTTCGTATAAAAAAAAATTGCAGCAGTTTATAACAGATTATCGATCCAATGTTTTCGTTGGAATTGCGTGCAGTCTGCAGATCGATATTTGTGTATGACTGGTCGGAATATTGACAGTCCAGTTATTAGCTGGACAGTTTCCTATAAGGTAATTAAGAAAGGTAAAATGGATTGAATGTGCAGGTAAATTTTGTCGATATTACATATGTTCCATCTAGCCGGTCTGTTAGAAACCCCGGAGCATTGTCTGCAGCCATCCGTGAAATATAAACTTTCCTATTTAAAGTTAACCATTACAGTTGATTGTGTTGGGATTAGCTCAAGAGCTTTTTGTGGTATGTAACATTATTTAAAGTGAATTGTCTTTTTATTCCTTTTTTCAGCCGTCGTGTATGTCAACTTGTTATTCATGATCAAATTGTTATACACAGTAGCCTAATTTATTTTATCTTATGAAAGGTACCGGGTAGATCTATGCCTACCATATTCAAATATGGGTGAATATTTATATAGTTAAATGGAAGTCAAAATATTTGGATATTGGGTAGGCCTATCTGTCTTATGATTATGCATAATATGCATACCCGGTATCACATTCTATCGCTACTTTCATTACAGTAGCTTAAATTGTGTGTGTGTGAGGGAGAGAGAGCAAAATGTTTGTTTAGACATGGAGTATCTGCCAAAAAATTATGCACAATACACTCAGTAAGCCAGCTTGACTAGATATTACCGGAAAAAACTTTTAGAAGATGACACACAGATTGATTGTACAGATGCTTAGCCATTTCAGTGATATTTCAATTTCATACTTTTATTCTTCATTGTAGGTATGGACCGACATGATTATAACGAAATACACAATTACGCAACGTAAATCACTTTAGATCACCATGACTGAGAAATTCTTCTGCCCACGGCTCGTTGACTACATAGTCATCGTGGGTAGTCGACACCCAAACCATAACAACAATGTTGCCCAGACTCCGGAACTTCTTCGAAGGTATCCTTTGGAAGACCATCAAGATTTCCCTCTGTCTCCGGACATCATTTTCTTCTGTCAGCCAGAGGGATGTATCAGTGTTGGGCCAAAAAGAATGAGTTTACGCGAAACAACCTCTTTCGTATTCACACTTACAGAGAAAGACTCTGGGAAAGTTAGGTATGGAATTTGCGTTAATTTCTTCAGACCGATTGAGAGAAAGGTTTCTGATAAATCCAAATCGTATAGCTCTTCCTATCCAGATGGCAATGGAAATCTTGGTGTCAGTTTGGATTATGAAAGACAAAAATCGCCCAGAACCAGCAGGAAAATGAAAACTGCAGGGCGAGTACGTAATAACACATTGACATCGTTATGCATTGTAAGTCATCATCCATTTTTCTCAACATTCCGAGAGTGCATGTTCATTTTAAGAAAACTGATAGACGCCTGCCATGATAGAAGTTGCACAAAAAGAATAGGTGGATCTAAGGGAATGTCCAGGTATGTATTACTTTCTACTGCTTATGCAAATGTAATATGTTGTAGTTTTGTAAAACAATGCTTATAATCAATTTTACTTTTTACTCAAGGATGACTTTTGAAAGGAAGTGGATGATTTTATTTCTATGTTTTTCTCTTTTCTCGGTCTGTTATATTTCTTGCAAGTGTTTGTTTTTCTACTGACATACTCAAAGGATAAATTTATGTGTCATATTCATGTGATACTTGATAGTGTTTGTGGGGGACTTTTATCTCCAATAGTGACGTAATGTTACACCTAATCTTCTCGCTGAAATAAGGTCTTCTAGCATCATTCCATCACTATCAGGGTAGAAATGATAGTCCTGCTTTAAACTTATTGGGTGTCACTTGGTACATGAATTAGTTGCACTGAACAGAATGACTTGGAAAAGTTAGTGGCTCATATGATGGTTTCCTTGAAGCTTGTCAACTAAGCTCATTTTTGGTAAAACAAATAATCTAATAATAATATATTGCATTAAGATACCCTGGTAATCAAATTGGTCGTTTTCCATTTTGAATGAAAAATCACTACTTGAATATTAGTATGGAAAAAACCCAATTACTGATAAATTTCAACAAAAAGTAAGTTGGGTACGTTGCATTTTTTGCATCTAAGATTTCAAGGTACATTTTTGTTGTACCATACCTTGTAAGATTTACACGTACAGTGTTTGTCATACAGTTGGTTTTGAATACACAATTGACAATTGTAAAATGCATGACTGTGTATTGAACAAAGGTTTATTTCATAGTCATAATCTTACAGGAAGTGAGAGCTGATAGTGGCCCACTGTGCTCTCCTAAAGTCAAAAGGTCAAGGCATTGTGAATCAGCAGTAACATGACTACTTATCTGTGGTTGTTTTGATGTTGTTTATTATCTCACTCTGACTCAAGAATCTTTCACTTTTATGGCAACATCATTGTTTGCCGATGAAGGGCTAAAAATTTGACCTACATGTATTGTATGCTGGGTACTTATGGCCATTGAACGGTGATCTTTCTTTAATACGGCAAGACCTACAGTAGACTGTGACACGGGACTTTGGTTTGATTGTCTCATCTAAGTAGGAATGAAAAAATTAACACAAATAAAACATTCATTTTATAAGCATTTACATGTGCTTTTGACTTAAATTAAATTGCATTAATCTTCACAAAGTACATGTATCCTAATAATCATGTAGAGAAAGGTACACGATGTATACGTAATCTGTTTGTCTATTTTTAATACAATTATATATGTAGCACAAGCAAAGTTTTACAGTCATTTGGTGACATCCAGTTTTAATTTGACGGAAGAAAAACCTTGCCTGTAGCTGTGTCATGATAATTAAGGTCATTGTTCATCTGCAAGCAAACTTGAAAGCTCTCTCGAAAACTGGAGCTGAATATGAGATACTTGTGCTTCCGATATTCTAATTTCCATTAATATCCGTTCGCAGGTGTTAATTGCCGATCATAAATATGTTTATTTCACAGGTATATACAAATCATTGATTATCTACATGTATGGATTACTTCTGAAGTTCTACCCACATACATGTCATAGCTTGTGGCTATATGGTGTTCATGTGTACAATGTATACAAATATATAATGTTGGTATGTTCAGTCAACTAAGAAAGACAATATTAATAAATAAAATCAATTGAAGAAAAACTTCTGCTCGCTGGGACAAATCCCAGTGTTGTTGATGGTGGCGTCCATACTCAAAACATTATGAGCTGTGCTATATCTTTGGAAATCTTAGAGATATTGGTCTTTGAATTTTGACATCCAGCCTCACTGGAAGCAAAATGCAGAAAAATTGTCCTGGTAGGCCTATTAGGTTTCTAACCCAAGCCATGTTGCGCTTGGCTGTCCCTGTCTTTTGGATGAGACGGTAAAAACCGAAGGTCCCATGTCCATTACACTGTAGGTGTTGGCATGTTAGAGAACCCTCCCTGCTCTACGACCATAAGTGCTGAGCATAGGCAAAATTTGTTGACCTTCACCAGCACACGGTGACATCTCCATATGAGTGAAATATTCTTGAGTGGGACGTTAAACAACAATACCATACCATACAAAATACAAATTAAGTAAGTGAAAAATTCTTGAATGAGATGTCGAACAAGAAGCCAACCAACCAATAGACCATCCAAGGGAGGGAGTAAAAAAGGGTCATGTATGATAGGTGGTCTCTTAATTCTGGTGATTTTTATACGAAAACACCTTTTTGGGAACCATACATTTAGGTTACAAAAGATAGGTAATCCTTTAATTCAGTGGGTTGCTAAGGCAGGTTGGACTGTTAATGCCTAATCAAAGCAAAACAGAAATACACTAGGATCTGGTTTAAAGAAAATCTCGGGGCCAAGTGGTTAGCGTGTTCGACTTTGAGCCGAGGGGTCCGGGGATTGATTCCCGCAGCGCCACTCGTGGTTGGCCGTCCCTGTCTTTCAGATGAGATAGTAAAAACTGAGGTCCCGTGTCACAGTAGGTGTTGGCACGTTAAAGAACCCTCCCTGCTGTACGGCCAGCAGTGCCGAGCATTGGCAAAATTTATCGCCCTTCACCGGCACATGGTGATGTCTCCATATGAGTGAAATATTCTTGAGTGGGACTTTAAACAACAACGCAACAACAACAAAGAAAATCTGACAAAGGAGACCACTTTCATCTCTACATTATAGACCATCAAAATATGATGTTTCATATCATCCTAGGTTATTTTAAACTAGCTTAGGTGACCACCTCACTAATCAGACCAACTTGAGTCATGCAGTCATTAATTACTGAACTACCTGTAGGTTTTTTCGAGGTCCCGTGTCACAGTAGGTGTTGGCACGTTAAAGAACCCTCCCTGCTCTACAGCCATAAGTGCCGAGTACAGGCAAAATTTATCGCCCTTCACCGGCACATGGTGACGTCTCCATATGAGTGAAATATTCTTGAGTGGGACGTTAAACAACAACAAAACAAACAAACAAACCTGTAGGTTTTTATAGTTAGGTTCCTTTGTACTTACATGTAAGAGACAACATTACAAATCAGATCAGTTTTAGTCAGACACGTGTGGACTAATACCGAGGTTCCAACAGACATGAAACGGTTTTAAATAGATTTCTACTTCACATTTCACACAATCAAACATATGAACAAAGATGTCAATTACACGATCAGTATATTTAATATACGGCCTTACAACATGAGTAATTTGCATATATGTATAATATGCAAATAATGAAATATTCAGCTATAAATGTAAATTTGATACTGTTTTGTCTGACAATTTTTTGCTGAGTGTGAAATGGTGATGTGAGGCTAACAACCTCAGGATATTGAACATATGGCAAAATTGGGAATGAAAGCAAGTTGTAACTTTGCTGTTTGTGAAATTCAGGTGTATATCATAAACGACGATGTCACAACTAGCTTTCCTTGAGTGAAAAAGGCCTCCGACAGCTTGACTTAAGGAGGGATGGTCATATTGGAGCCTAGTCTCAGCTGCTGCATCACTGATTTCCTTGAAAAATATTGTAAAAACTATGGCCCCAGCATGTTGAAGGCTAGATTTATTACTGTAAAGATTCAACTTTCGGAAGCCTTCATAAACTTGATGCTGCAAAATATAACTGAACTTATTTTGAGAGTTGTATAGAACATGAATACAGCTACATGAACAAATTTGAGAGACATCTGCTACTTCCATGGTCATAGTCCTAGAGGGGATGCGACTGTTTTTTTTCTCGTCCTTCAAAGGAGATAGGTAAACTTGAGGTTTCATGTGAAAGTAAGTACCAGCAAGTTCAAGAGTAAAGACCCCTACATGTAGCTGCACAATGGCCCTACATGCCAAGCATCTATAGGCCAAAATGAGTCAAAGATGCCAGAGTAGGACATTAAAGAACTATACAAAAACAAACAAACAAAAAATTCCCTGAGGTAAAACACATGTATAAAGCCTTGACCTGTAACATGGTCTGTGTATACCAGTAGATGTAAAAGGAGTTTAATGATTCAATAATCCTAATGTATGTATGGGTCGGATCTGTCAAACTAAAAACCAAGGTCCTGTGTCAGAGTAGATGTAGGTGTCGGCATGTTAAAGAACCCTCCCTGCTCTACAGCCATAAGTTCCAAGCATTGGCAAAAATTGTCATGCATCACTGACTCATTGTGCAGACGTCTCCATGTAAGTGAAAGATTCTGGAGTTAGACGTTAAACAAAAATACAACACAATACAATCTAGATCAGAGAAGTTGTAGCCTTGAAGTGTATTTATGGAAATGTTCAAAGCTGTTACATGGTACAGTTATTGTAGTGAATCCAGGTGTGATTTATGTCTGATGTCGAATAATGAAGACAATTAATTTTACATATATACCTATATGTATATAATGGTGTAGTTATGTTTCATGTTCATATATGGATCTGTACTCAAACATCATGTGATACATGTTACCAGATTTGAAGGTTTGATTGCAGAGGTCATCGTTTGTCCAGGAAAAATATCCCAAACAACAATTACTGCAATTAACCAAGTCCCTGGAAGGGGAACCCAGGCCGGGCACCATAAAACTTATGAATATACTTAAGTCTGAAAAGCTTCTCAAATCAAGCTAATCCTGAACTTTATTGGCCGAGAGACTAGATTCTCAGACTTAAGTAAATTCTGAAGTTTTATGGTGCCAGCCCCCATTCTCCATATCAATTACTCTCCGTGCATGTGTCCATTTGATTTGCTCACACCAGTATTAATAATATGTTCAAAACCCTTCTCCTCCCTCAACTACCCTTAATGGTAAAGGATAGGGCTATCATTTTCCTCCTATGTACTCATCATCTGGGCTGAGCACCTTAAAATTTGAGAATTTTCTTAAGTCTGAGAATTTTCATGTATCAATCTTATCAGCCAATCAGAATTCAGTATTAGCTTGGGTTAAGTCAACTTTCAGACTTAAGTAAATTCTCAAGTTTTATGATGCCAGGCCCTGTTTTTTTTTTTTTGGATATCAATAATTACATGTGGTTTGATGATTTACACATACATTGCATACCGGTATATTGTACATGTGGAATGAATTATTAGTGCATTAGATATCTTTTTCTTATTCCATAGAGTACACAGAGTAGAGTGTAAATGTAAGTTATATGAACCCCAGTGCAATAAAAGAAAAAAAAAGATGCAAAGGCTTGCAATTTCACCATTTTTTAGACTCATTTTAAACAAAACGATAGCTGAAATAATCTTTTGTAATTTTGTCTAATTTACCTGAGAACATGATGCCCTTTTAGTCAATTCTGAATGTGTGTAACTATAGCATTGTGTAGGTGTATTGATAATCACAGGTATATAATATATATCGGGGATAGATTTTAGTTTTTGTTATCATTATATAAGGGCGAAGTTGAAAATAAGCATTTTAAGCTTCTCGTTTAGTATACTTTTAAATTTGATTTAAAAAAAATGAATTTAAAAATCACTTATTGATTTACTTCACAAAACTGTTTTTTTTTCTTGTGATGTTTGGAGAACGAGAGGAGTTATTTTGTATATA
>JACSZP010000086.1:0-19354 GCA_016161895.1 Pinna nobilis
AAATATTCTTGATTGGGACATTAAAAAATACAACAACAACCAACCAACACTGGTTATGACATTCAACAGTGAAATTGACACCATGGCAATGCTTGCTTTACTTGTCATTTTTGAATGGTGTAGTGTTCCGAAACGTTTCCATTTGAGGAGAACAAATGCTTGTTGTTTACTCAAACTGTATTACTCTTCTAATTCCAGAGCTCTGAGTGGTGGACGAATCAGATGCTCATTTGCAAGGCAACGCACAAGAGGTCGGCGTCGGCGTGGGTTTGATCCAAACTTGAGATGCTACACGTGTGGGGAAAAGGGTCACTTCTCGCGAGACTGTGGTGAAATCTGGAGACAAAGAAGGAGGAATAGAAGCAGGTTTGTTTCTTTGTTATCCTTAGAATCTAATTCTCATAATTTGTGTTTAGGTATAAATAAATTCTTTAATCTCATTTATCTCCAGTCCTCATTGACATTATTCATGATGTTATATTTGAACATTTTTTTTATTTTGTTTTATGTCTTATAATAATTTTTCTGATTAGAAGTGATAAGGTTGACCATAACTAGTGATGTACTGTACAACATGTTTCCCGGTATATATGTTAGTTTTAGAACTATATTTCTCTGATTTCTGTTTTTAACTTTGAAGAGGAACTTCATTTCAAAGACATCTTAGTCTTTATTCATCTGAGCAAGTAATTGCTGTATTATGAACACTGAGTCAATACAATCATGCTGAAGTATCTCACTGAATACAGCTCTTTTTGAGTTAACAAGCTGTCATTTAAGCAGCTCACTGAACATAGCCCACTTAACTCTTGATTTAGTATGCGTTAACTTGAGTTAACGTGCTGTATTTTGAAGCAGCTCACTGAACACAACTCGCTTAAATCTTGAGTTGACACAATGTTGCTAGAGCTTCTTTGAGCCACTATGCATAAGTGAGTTAAACCACTAGCATTGTTTCTGCTATTCCTTGGATAACTCAACTCTTTAGTTGATGCAGATGGCATTCATCATGCTTCACTGCGAGTATCTGATGAATGCAACTGAGTAGGTCCTCGGTCAATATGCTGGTAAATAAATAAACTCGTATGGTTTAGTGCCTCTGTACTGCTGGGTGAGTCGCTACATGAACACTTCATTTAAATTCGGGAGTGAGCTTACTGTCTGTGGGCTGCATCATGGGTATCCTACTGATATCTGATACATGCATGCATGTTAAATGTGTGAACCAGAGATGGGCACCAATAATTTGTGACCTGCTGTGAGATTTTGTGCCCAAATGCGGTGTTACGTAATGCTCAGAAAAATACTGTCAACATGATGCAAAACCTGAAAACTGTACTTTATTATTTTGGCACCCCACATAGAAATGGTTAGATGGGGGGGGGGGGTCATGGCTACATGTGTATAATATAAGACAAAAATCTTGATTTGGCCCGAGCACTTCATTCAGGCCACAATTCTCATGGCTGGTCACATTAAGTTGTTGACAAAGTTGTTTTCCTATCAATCAGCAATAATGTATTCTTCCCTTTGAGTGGCTACATGTTTAAATCCTTTGCTCCAGGTAACCAACAAAAATTAATGTCTGTTTTCTCCGTCACTTTTAAAGATGTTTGATGCAACATGCAATTTTTTTTATTTAATGACCATGCTAGAAGGGGATCTTTAAAGAAAAGTACAAAAGTAAGAAAAAGAACAAAAACCCACAAAACAGAGAAGTGAAATCCAGGAAAATTAAGAATAAATGTTGAATGCAGCAACAATTTTGGCAACAATTACGACAGTGTCTGAGGAAAGAGATATTAATTTTATTGTTGCCTTAAATATAGAAATAATTGCTGAAAGTTTTAAATTGTCATTTGTCATTGAGATTGAATTTTTTCTTGTCTCAGTTTTTTTTTCAATCATGTCCGTTTGTTTCTAATCCATTGCACTATATGTATTAGTCACTAGTCTTGTCTAGCTCTTTGATCACAACACTTTCTGTGTCGTTATTTTTGAAGCATTTAAGCCCAATCTAGTAGGCATTGCGTTGATCGACACATGGTTATAATTTCTGTCATTGCAAACATATTCTATGAATCAGTTCTCTTTGATTACAGATATTATTGAATCTTGTTTTGGAAAATAATGCGTCATTTTTGCTTCAAATGAAATCGTCTCTTTAAGTGTTTCAGAAATATTTTGTTAAATTTCTAAAACAGTGTGCAGTGATACACTGAATGATTTACAGGATTTTAACATCTGTTACTCACTATTGTCATCAATGTTGATCAAAATACCGTATACTGTAAATCCATAATTTTTCGCGTAACTTTATTTTGGCGAATTAGTAATTTCACATTTAATAGCGAAGCTACTTTTATTGTGAAATACGGATGAAAGTTTGGTGCATTTAAATGTCAGGCTATGATATTAAGTGAGAAGTTATAGTCAGGGTTTTCCCTAAGAACCGGCTGGCGGCCAAATTGACCGTTTCAAGCTATTTTTTGGCCGGTTCAAATCTAAGTTTTGAACATCTTTTAGAGGGGAGAAACCTCCAAGACCCCTGTTCTTGGCCTGTTCAATTCATTTTCAAGCCGGTTCAAATAAAATGAAGGGAAAACACTGTATAGTGACGCATTATCTGAAATGGCCTTGAAATAAAGTTCTTGTTTTCAAAACTGAACCAAAAATAAAATTCTTGTTATTAGACCTGGACTAAAAATAAAATTCATGTTTTTAAAACTGGATGGAAAATAAATTTCTTGTTTTTAAAACTGGATTTACAGTATACAAACAGGTGTCTTCGGCCTTTTCCACAAAGAATCGTACGATTAAAATCGCTCGTAAGTCTTAAGTGCATTAACTTTTAATGTTGATTATTTTACAAAATATACAAATGTACAAATAATACAATAAATGTAGTCACAATCTGAATGGTTTAATTTATGTAAATGGTGACTAAATCAGATTTCTTCACATTTAGTCAGTTTTATTGTAAAATGTACAATGTATGGGAACTTGAAAAATTGTTCACTTACAATTATGAGTGATTTTAATCGTACAATTTTTTGTGAAAATGTGATTTCTTGTTTGTTTATGTAAAAAAGAAGGATGGCTACTAACGTAGTGTTACAAAATATTTGTCTGTTCATTTCATCTTCTGTCAGGACATTTGCTGGTACAGTGGAAACTGTCCTGAAAGACCATTGTGATGAGGGAGCACCTGTCTTGATGGAGCACTTTTAAGAAAACATCTTTTTAAGAAATCTAAATAAATCCAGTCATGAGAGACCACATTTGTGTGGCAGATGGGGCAATATCTTATGACAGGTTCCACTCCAGTACATGTATAATCAAAGATTATGCATGCATAAAGCACATTACCAATTCTATATGTTTGAGTTCACATTTGGGGCTGTCCTATGTCACAGTAGGTGTTGGCACATTAAAGAAGCCTCCCTGCTCTATGGCCATACATGTTAGTGCCAAGCATAGGCAAAATGTGTTGCCCTGCACGGACACATGGTGGCGTCTCCATGTAAGTGAAAGATTCTTGAGTGGGACATTAAACACCAATACAGTACAATGCAATACAATGAGTTGGTGTGATTTGAATACTTTTATAATAGTGATAGAAAAAAAACCCCACTCAGTTGAGCTTTATAATCTTGGATTACTCTATATTAATTAGATAAGGCATATTCCACTTCTTAATAGCATAATTCCAGCAAAAGTCCTTACTGTAGCCCTTTCAACGCTACATATCAAAATGGTATGCTCTTTTCTATTGCCCTAGACCCACTGTTATGATCTGTAGCATTGAAAGACCTAAACTAGATGAAATGAATAAATGGGACCAGGGTATAGTTCATTCTCAAGGTATTAGGGATAATTGAGACCACAAACTTCTTCCTTAGTAACATTTCAACCATTCTGGACAAAAGTTTTCATCCAAAATGAATTTTTAGCCCTCAGTTAAATATAACTTACGACTGACATAGTGACCAGTTGTATCCAGTTCCTTAACAATTGGTTAAATTGTCTTTTGCATGTGGACATCATCTTCTAAATAAAGTCAGTGACATTTAAACCTGGGATAAATTTAACCAATAGATGAAAAAATGTCGCCATAATTATTTAGTACTGAGCTACATTAAGTATTGGCATAACAGATGAAGATGTTAGTTACCAGTCTGTGTTTTTGTATTTTATTTGCTTCTAGTTCTAAAACGACTCAAAATCTACAGCCATTGATATCAAGGGAGGGAACTCATTTCTTTTATACCCCTGCAAAATATTGGCCAAGACCATGGAAATTTGTTAGCCAGTCTTTTTGGCCTACTGCCATCTCATCCCTCTGTCTTAAATTAATTCAGTCTCTGTTCATAATCTCAGCATTACATGGACATTTTGAGTTGAAATTTGATATGAAAATCTGCTATGGTAAAACACATTTCAAGTTTGTATTTGATTTTTCTCAAATAGTTTATGTCAGAGTTATACCCCCTTGGAAATTGTCACCAGAGAGGAAATTTGTGTCATTCTGACATTTCTACCTCGCAGTAAGTTAGATGTACATATGCAGGTTTGGTTTAAGCTGGGATAAAGTAATTAATTCATTGTTTTCCTGAGCTGATATGCACAGATATAAAATAGTACATGAATTTTTGCATTTGCCTTTAAAACTGCTTGAATTTAATCTTCACCTTGATAAGCACTTTAAGGCCGATGCAAGTGCTTGTAAAATACTTAATTGTTAATGTATTCAGAATAATTTACCTCAGTTGGTCGATTTATTAAGATTAATTCAAATAAATAAAAAAAAAATGTGATAGATTATGGTTGATTGTAGAATTTAGATGTTTAAAATTTGAATTGCGTGCTAAATTATTGTGGGCATGATTATCAAATTTTAAAGTTGATTTTAATGTTCCAGTGATTGTAGATTTGGGTCATTAGATATACTGCTTTAGGTCTGTCTGTTAGATAGTCTGTCAGAGCTGCCATGGCTCAGTGTTTAGTGTCTTGACCTCCTGATCTTGAGTTTATTGGGAGGGGGGGGGGACAGAATGAATCTCAAACATACATGTATCTTGTCTACTTTGTAGTTATATAGTTTTCTTCCTTTAACTTCTTCCTTCTGCCTATCTCTTCATTTTTTTGTTTCTCACTTTTCAGATATTTATTGTTTGCTTCTTGATGCATCTATTTGCAGTCTAACCCGTGTTTTTTCCACACTAACAAGATTATCACCTACTCGTTATTTTTGTTGTTTGTTTATGATTAAAGGTGTTGTGGACTAACAGCCATCTGTATATATATACACATGCACAGTGATGTGTCAAATTGCCAGTCCTCTTAGCCTAGAAGTGTTGCTTTCTCCCCCTTTTAGAAACAGGCCATTAGGACTAATACTACATCATCACATGAACAAGTTCAGATAGAATAAGATGATGGCAAAATTTCCCAGATTCAGAAGGCGATCACTATATTGTGACATCATTTTCTCCCATCATTAGCTGATTTATCCCCTATCACAAGCAACAAGATTTCCTTGTCAACCCCAACGGTGTTGACAAGCCACACCCATCAAGTTCAACATCAATATTTTCATGACTTCACACTCAGTTGCATTAAAACGTAAACAAAACTATTACAATTGAATGAAAACATGAAAAGACATTTCAAAGTTGACGACACTTTGAAATTATATTTTGTAATACAGTTTTGATTGACTATTTTTATCATATTTTGTGTGGGAACTCTAAAATGAAAATCAGGTAATTAATGAGGCTCATTTGCGTGTCTAGACTATATTCTTATGCTATGCAACTCTTATCAACATGTATAAATTTTGTTTACTGATGATAAGGTTTATATTAAATGATAGGAGAAAAATAATAATCCCCTCCTTTGAGGGTATGATGGAGGACCCGCTGTTCTCAGGGAAGATTCTAGGATCCTCGATTTGATGACCAAGAATCGTAACCTTCTGAAAGTGATTCCTCTGTTTATATCCTCAAGAGAGGGAATGATTCCATTAATCTAAGCACTTTAAAATGTATTTTCCATTTAGCTATTGGAACTTTTATTTGCTTTGAATGAACAAGGGAGAAGGCAACAATTTTTAGAATTGGGAATAGCATTTAAAGAGAGGAATTACATTTACTACATGAAGTATTTTTTTTCTTCTCTTTTTTATGTTTTTTTTTCTTTTTCTTTTTTTTTTTATGAAAATTTCCATTTAACTTAATAGCCATAAAAATTCTGTATACAGATAGCATAATTGTTCTAATTTGTGCAATTTATACATTGAATCATTTTTAAATGTGGAATTTAAGAACTTTTGAAGAAAAATAGATGAAAAAGCCTGTTTCATTGTCTGTACCCAATATTTTTGTCAGGAGAGTGGTAATGGTATATTGAATGTTGGAAAGAATAGGCAAAGGCCATTGGTTGATCAGGGGAGATCATGTGATTGATGGTGAAGGTCAAAGTTCAAAATATGAATGTTTGACTGTGTGGCCCCATATTGTGAGATATGGTTATCTCTCTAAGTGGTGGAGCCCTTGGTTATTGGTTATCTATGGAGAGCCATGTGGCACCTTACAATGAAGGTTAGAAATGGTGCCATATATGATGATTGGTGTTGTTTGGTTGAGAAATGGGGTGTGTGATAAGTGAAATCTGTCATAGTATATTCTAAAACGGTGAGTATTACCACTGGAATTCCAATATACTGTAATTTACATGTAGACATTTGCACATAAGTATAAGCGTTATATACATATACTCTCCGCTTCAATGACATCAAATGCTCCTCGTAAAGATACTGTACAATACGTACCTTTCATGTGCATGGTTATAAACTTGTAATGGACACCGCTTGTGTCTATGAATTATGTCTTTATATTTTATTCATGAATTTTCATATTTGATGGTAATGTGGTGATGGTATATCTGCTTTACTGCAAAATAAAAAAAAAGGAAAAAAAACTTTTAACTTAATAGGCATACATAAAAATATGTGCAAATGATCTAAATTAGCAAATTTATAAAAGGTTAGTCTAAGTCTTCTATGATGTTGCTGGGTCACTTATGTAACGTAACTGTAATGCATAAGTACTTAAAACTCAGAATTACTGGTTATGATAATCAAATGATAAATAAATGCATCTAGATATGATAAGGTCAATTATATTGATATTATGATATGTATTTAAGCATGTTTTTACTTATATACTTCATCAAATAATATATAATCAGAGCTCCGTCAAACCTTTCCTATGCTACATGTATGTCATGTCAGAACATGTATATGAATGTGTATTTTCTGCCATTATGTTGTCAAGGTGATATAGCAAACAAATTACTCCATTGTTTGAAAATAGGGGTATACCAGTAAGTAGATATTATATATTTCTAATGACAGTTTAACCTGTTTTAAGAGACTGTCCAAGGGAAGATGCAAAAATGGTCACATGTGACAGGTGGTCTCAAAAATCAGGTGATTTATATATAGGAGAAAAAAAAAGTTAGGAAACCAATACATTTAGGTCACATAATTATACCCCCATCAAAAAAGTTGTAGCGGATATATTGGATTAAACATGTCTGTTTGTCCATCTGTCTATACGTCCGTCTGTCCATCCATCTGTCTGTCCATTTATTTCCGCACCATAACTCAAGTACATTGTACCCTTTGGGTCTACAATGTTGATACCTCACACATGGGTTGCCCTTGACTCAAGGAGGATTTCTATCAATTTTGGGGTCGGAATGTCATAGGTCAAGTTCACATTTTTCTGTTCCTTGAAAATTGTTTCTGCACCATAACTCAAGTACCTGTTGGTCTGCCATGTGGATACTTCACACATGGATTGCCCATAACTCAAGGAGGATCCCTATTGATTTTGGGGTCAGTAGGTCAAAGGTCAAGGTCACATGACTCCGTTCCTTGAAAATGGTTTCTGCACCATAATTGCTGCCACGGGGGTATAAGTCCCGTCAGGACAGTTCTAGTTATGAGAGGTTGTCCTTTAGTTCAGTAGGTGGCTAAGACTGTATTGCACTGAAAATAATTTATCAATTGACCTATCGCCAAATGCCCAACACGTTACGTTTTGACAAACTTTTCTATTATGACATCATAATGAAATGGCCCGTCAAACATTTGTTTGATTATGACGTCATAATCAATCGACGTCAAAAAGCACATGAGGAGCCATGTGTTAGACGTTGGGCGATAGGTCAATTAATCCTGCATTGTGATGATCAAAATGTTACAAAGTTTAAGGTCTTGTTCCCATTGATCTTATCAATTTTTTTTTATCCTAAATCGGTGAAATGTCCAGACTGCAGGGGCATCATGGCAGAAAATACACACAGAAGCATATACATTTGTACAACAACACACATTCAGTGCCTTTAACGATTTTCTATTGTTATGGTCTGAAATGTTAGATTAATTAACAGTAAATTTTGAACAGTACCCAGTTTGTTCTTTGAGAATCTGTGAAGAATAGGTAATATTCAGTTTGCTGAATTATTGATTGATTTTTGGTTTTTTTCAAATTCTGATATTCCAGGGAAAAGAAAAGAAGGAGATCAAGGTCAAGATCTCGCTCCAGATCCAGGAGTAGATCCAGATCCAGATCTCGCAGGAGCAGGTAAGCCATGTTATAGACCCTGTAGTCTAGAACAGAATATATACACACTAAATAAGGCCACAACAAAGGATTTAAGTGCCCTCATGACTTTGTGCTTAGCGTGTTCACCTTCTAGTTATGAGGTCATGACTTATATTCCATGTTGTTCTGCTTTTGGTAGTTTTTTGTCTTTCCGATGAGACAGGAAAAACCGAGGTCTGGTGTCACAGTAAGTGTTTGAATGTTAAAGAACCCTCACTGCTACATGACCATAATTGTTAAGCATAGGCCAAACTTGTCGCCCTTCACCAACGTAGGATGACTTCTTCATATTAGTGAAAGTTTCTAAAGTGGTATCTTAAACAATAGTTCAACCAATCAACAAAGCAATTAATTGATTCATGACCAGGGGGTCATTCCATTTATGTGGTTCAACCAGTTCAACCAGTAGATTCACAAATGGAACGCTCTATTCATACCCGTCCAAGTGGTCCAACGTCAGAGCTTGAACTTGCTAGATCCAACATGGCTGCGGAGTGTACATGTATGGGTACGGGCACAACACGGGTACATCTCAAAATAAATTGAAGTTGTTTTAATGGAAATTTTTTATCTTGTAATATAAATATCGCTACACATGCAATCTGCAGAGAAAAGTTAAGATTAATTTTATTTCATGACAAGTATAGTTCGATTCATATCCTGTCAGCAGGAGAAACAAAACGTAAAATTCCAACAAATATAATTTTGACATTTCTTTCGAAATTTTGACGAGCAGACGTCTTCCGGTTTAGAAAAAAATACCAAGACTGTTCCATTTATGGCGCAGATCTAGACTGGTCGAACCATCAAAAGGAATGCAGCCCAGGTCTCCCACACAAGAAGGAAACACTCCAATCTCAGGCTGTTTCATACTGTATACAGGATTATTTTCGCCCCGTGTTATTTTCGCCCTATTGCACTGGCATTTTGCCCTGTTTTAAATTTGCCCAGTCTCGTCATTAGTTTATTCAATGAAGTTATCGTTTTTAATTTACCTGGTTTTTAATTCACCCACTGAGGGTGATGACGAAATGGGCGAAAAAAATGTGAGTGAAAATTTCCGGGTATACAGTATTTTGCACTGGGACTGATATACATACAGTAAAACTCAGATGAGTCGAACTTCGATGACTAGAAATTCTTGCTTCATCAAATATCAAAGTCCCAAATTATTTTCTTATATAATCCTATTTAAATACTACTCATGACTCTAAAGTTTTACGAGTTGAATTTCTTGTTGTCTCGAATTATTTTTTTTTATTGTTCGAAATAAAAAAACAACGGAAATCACTACAAATATGTCGAGCTTATAAATTTTCCTTTACTACAGTCTGCACATCGGCATTTTCAGACCTATTTTACTAATTACTATCACCTGCTGGCTAGACTACAAAGTCCTTGTACGGAAATAAAGTTTCATATTCATTTTAATGTGTACATGTGAGGAAAGGGGATGTCAATGTATGCCACTGGAAAAAAAGTCATGATAGAATCAAGAAATTCAATACATTCATGAGTCGAAGTCCCAATGTCTCGAACTTTTTTCAAACAGTCCCTTGAACTTTGACTTATCGAAGATTTACTGCATATATTTCACGGCTGGTTTGCCATTTTCACACTGTGGCAATAGTTATTGTATATATTTCACAGCAGGTTTGCCATCTTCACACTGTGGCAATAGTTATAGATCACTTTATCTGTTCCCTGTCCTTGGATAAATTTTATGCATATTTTTGGTTTAATAAAAGTTACATGTATGTAACTCCCATTCTTTATATAGACATACTATCTTAAAGAAAAGTTAATGTGATCATCAATTATCGTGCAAGGTTAAATTGATTCAATAGATATCCTAAATGACCATGAATATACTTCATTTACAGTGTAACTTTTTATTCACATCACAAATACAGATGAGAATTGCCATTTAATAATTATTTTGTTCCATATTTGTTGGGAAAATTCAAGATTGTGCTAAAAAGTCTCAATCCTATCAAAGCGCTAAAACTTGAATGCACTAATTTAAATATGCATCATATTCCTAATACAGGGCTCGAAATTTGCGGTGGTCCGCTGGCCTGTGGCCAGTAAATATTCGAATGGGCCAGTTAGTCTCTCATCTGAACCGGCCCTGTTGCTCAGTAGAAAAAGACTTATATTATGTCTAATTTACCAGTTAATGTACCAACACATCATCTATTCCATTTTATCACATTTCCAAACTAAATTGTTGAAGATGAAGGCTTGTTAAAGTTCTTTTGAGTGTTTTTTGTTTTTGTTTTTGTTATTTTTTTTTTTCATGTTGTCCAGTAGATTTTTGTTGGGCCAGTACATTTTTAAGCTACAAACCCTGTGGGCCACCAAGGAAATATGGCTGATTTCAAGCCCTACTAATATTAGTCTTTTATCTTGACAGAGGTAATGAAAAGTCTAGGGACAGGAAAAGATCAAAATCGAAGGAATCTAAAAGACGAAAAAGTGAAAGATCTTCGTCAAAGTCCCCTCGTCGCAGTCGTCGTGATTCCATTGAGAAAAATGATAAGGAGTCAAAACGAGAAAGCCGAGAGAAGTCTGTAGAAAAAAGCAGGTCAGAGTCTCCACGTTGGGTCGAAGTGAATAAAGAAAGTGAAGAGAGAGGATCTAGGTCAAGGTCGCGTAGTGCAGCAAGGTCACGTAGCAAAAGTATGGAGAGAAATGATGATGACTCTAGAGACTAGCCCAAACTGAAAAATCATTTTTAAGAGTGATTCAGATGTTAAAGATGCATTTATGTCGACATAAAAAAAAACATCATGATGACGCTTTCATATCATTGATGATAAACTCATGAGTAATGTGTACTGGGACCGTGTATAAGAAGCATCCATACGTATTACTGTATAGAATATGCGTTGACAGTGGTGATTTTTCCAGCTTAATGAAAATGGCGTAAGATTTAAGCAGACCTTGCATAAACTCTGCAGTTTTAGAATTATTGCATGCTTTGTGAATAAAGCCCCTGGCTGAAACACAGGTCAACAGATTTTGTCATCAATGCCATTTTTATCAATTTCATAAAGATCATTGACTTTGATTTGGCACAAATTTTATATGTTAATTAATATCTAGACTCATATTGTTTTTATCATTGTTGGATAACAAGTCTGTTCACACTAATTACACCTTTTCCCTAAGTCTTTTTTTACAGAATTGATCTGCACACTTTAACAATAATAATGGTACAGGAGCGTTACTGCCTTTCTTCTCTATTGTTCATTTTGTTCAGGTAAACCTTTAAAGTTATTCTTGTATATTTTTCATCCAAATCTGAAAATAATTTTTTATGAGATTGTGATTCAAATCTAACAAAAATAATTAAAATAAAAGTTCTAGCCGTATTTTTGGTATTGAATGCATGTACACATTAACCCATAATCTTGACTTATGAAATATTTAAAAAAAAACAAAACACTTCAATAATTGACCATTTTCAGCCTCCCTGAATCCTTTGGTTCCCTACAGATTTAAGACCCTGACAAGATTTACGTGGGAGGAATGTCATATAGGGAGCACAGACCCTTATTCTATGGTTTATAACCTGCCTATGTAGTGAAATTTAATTTGTTTTCTAGCTCTGGTCAGAAGAAGAATTGATAATGATCATGACATTATTCGCTCCTCACTGGGCAAAACTTATTGTCTGTTTGTCCTTTTGTCTAATATTTTCTGGACTATGTTCAAACCCAGATGTATTGAAGCCATTGAATCTTTCTTTCAATAAACAGTGTTTTCAAAATAAATGGGTTAAAAAAGAAATAAAGTGATTTAGTTGGGACATTAAGATCATTTCAAATTCAGAGAGATTTCAGGGTTCAATATAAATGGGTTCAACAGAATTTTACTAATCTTTTTTTTTTTTTTTTTACTTTATAATTGACTGTGTATCAATGGGTTATAGGTCCAGTTTCTGTTTCCTTCCAGTTGACCTACTTTAACAGATTTATGGTCTGACTTATTGGAAAGGGGGGGGGGGTGGTGGTTAGGGACTTGTATCGCCTTGCTAGTAAACACTCATTTCACTTGGATGTGGTGATTGCTATGTATTCTAAATCGTCATTGCAACGCCTAATCCATTTCACTGTCATTTATCTGTATCATTCATGTGTTTTCACAATCAGTTCTCCGCCATTATTTTTATAATACAGTTGAACCTGATGACATTGAAAGCAAAACTAGAATGAATTTATCTTTCAAGTAATTGGGCTTTCAAAATACCAGGATTTATATAGTAAAAAATTTGATTTATCTGGGAAATTAAAATCATTTCAAATTATGAAGAATTTCATTACATCATGGTTTAACATAAGTGGACTCAGCTGTGTATACCTGAAAAACTTCACCGCTGTTTAGCTTTTAGGCAATTTTACCTAAAGATGAGTTGGCGAATTGTAAACGAAAATGAAATATTGTAGTTACATAATTTAAGCAATGGCATACACACCATCCATAATACTTAAGTGGCTTAGAGGGTATTTTAAAGACTTGACAAATATATTAATTATTATAAAATGGTGAAATAAGCCAGGGTGAAAATTTCCAATCATGCAGAAATTCATTCACAAGGTTCTGCGAAAAATCTAACAATAACTTCAATCAAAGTCATGGGAAATGGGAAAGTCATGTTTTGTTTTCAAATGTCAACAGATTTAAGCAGTTACACTTTATTGAAAAATTGTTAACTTTTTCTTGAGCAGTCCTGGTTTTGATATTAATAAAACTAAATTGGTATTTTTTTGTCAATATTTTTCTTTTCTTTTTTTATGCCCTATAAACAAAGTTTCAGGGTCATATAGTTTTATGGTCTGTCCATCTGTCTGTTTGTATGTTTGTCCACAAAAACTTTAACATTGACCATAACTTTTGAATAACAAGTGATAGAGTCTTCATATTTCATATTTGTATCCTTTTTGACAAGACCTTTCTGTTGGTACCATAATTTTTTACCTCGTTACATTAACCTTGGACTTTGGCCTACTCATGATATTAACCTTGGACTTTAACGTACTTTTGAAAAACTTTAAAATTTGCCATAACTTCTGATTGATAAGTGATAGGCCTTTCATATTTCACATGTGTATTCTTTGTGACATGGCCTTTCTGTTGGTATTATTATTTTTGACCTTGTGACCTTGATATTGTGACTGAACTACTCTTTTAGTAGCTGCTATGTGGGGGCATTTGTGTTTCACAAGCACATCTTGTTTGAACAAGGTTTTAAAATTGAAGCAAACGTATTACATAACATTGTATTAACTTTGTCTCTGGTGCATATAACACTTTTTGTTTGAGCTTTTATAAACATTACACATACTTTCTTGAAATTGTACTGTCTAGGAAAATGTTACTTATTATTTTGTTGGTATTAAACGGAAGAATTGTAGACAGATTTTCTGTTTCCATAGAGACAAAATTCAATGAAATTATGTTACATATTGGAACACCAATAAATATTGAAAAAAAATTATTAATGTGTTGGTTATTTATATTGGACTTTACAATGTGAGATAAAGCTGAAGTCGTATGCCCTTTGCCCATATCCTTGTTGGCATCAATACTAAATTATTATGAGCAGAGGTAATGATGCTAAGAAGTTTTATTTCTCATTTATAGAAGCTTGGATGACCAAACTTGTTGGTCAAATACCACTAATGAAGAGAAATGGTAAGATTTTATCTGATTGGTGTATGATACAATTCTACAAGATCCCGGTTTGACATCTTGTAATACAGTCTATTGCAGACTCGTGTTGAACAGAGATTAATTATTTTGCTCTCTCGAAATGCCTAGCTTAAGTATTTGTCATTTTGATGTAGCCGATGTTCAGTATGTGTATCAACATCTCTAATCGTATTGAATCCTTAGATGACAAAATAAACTTGCCACTATTGAATCTGACCTTCAGTCTATAACCTGCCTCAGTGACTTTCTGAATAAAAGGACTACCTGTCTTACGTGACTAACTGTATGGGTCCCAGAATGACTTTTCTCTATAGAAATCAACAGAGGACTAATATGTGACTTTTTTGCTTCTTCCCTTGGACGGTCTCTTAAAACAGGATAGGCTATTCCAATTGATATCAGTTTTTTTTATTTGAAATTTGTAAAATTGAAGCAAAGGTCCGAGTGTGTACACCCTTGCTCAGAAAAGATTTTTGAGTTCCCATGTGATCTTTTTCTCTATTCCGCACTCTAATTAAGGATGCCCATTCTGATAAGAAGTAAACGTCGATGTCCTGGGTCACAATCGGTGTCGGCAAGTTAAAGAACCCTAACTGCTCTAGGGTCATAAGTGCCGAGCATAGGCAAATGTGTCGCCCTTCACCGACATACGGTGACGTCTCAACGTTAATGAAAGATTCCTGAGTGGGACGTTAAGCAACAATACAAACAATCAACCTAGCGGCTTTGGATTTTATTGTGTAATAGGAGAGAGTTGCCATGCGTGGATTTCAAAATCTAGAAAGCTGTAATTTCATTGGTCTGAAAAGGTCACGCCAGGCTGTCAACCTCACTGATGGAGTTTTATAACAATATTACTTCTGGATGCAGGGCACGGGACAGCGAAAAGATATTCCTAGTCATAGAACATTTTCATTATTTTCCTTTGGGAATTCCAGTACGAAATTGATTGCAAAATTATGTTCATTGTAATCAAAGCTAGCTTGATCCACAATAAAAGGACAATACACGTCATAATCAGAACCGTGTGAAGTTATTGTCTGCATTTTAATGTATTGTTTGTAGTACTGATTTCACTGAGATGAGATATTTGCAAAAAATCAAAATGTGATTGTAAAGTTCATGATTTTATTTCTGTAATTTGTCCTTAATGAATTATGGGTGATGGGAAAAAAAGTTATCATCTTTTAGATTCTGTAGGCCTTTCGAAATCTAACCTCTAGAGAATTGATTATGTACCCGATAATATGTTAGAAAGCGTATAGAACTGATGACAATGAAGAAATAAAATCAATCACATTTCTGGCAGGGCGTATTGATACGTAAATTCATTATGTAAGTAAATCAATAATTAATACCGTTAAAATTTGAATGAGAAGACTTGGTTTTTCAACCGAAATATTGATGCCGACTGCACTACAGACAACGACCCCGTTTTTGTTTTCATTTTTTCATATTTTTAACTTTGAGTAGAAAAAGCAAATCACCACTGATGTGTTTGAAAGAAGTAAATCAAATATTTCCAGGTCTTTGATTTATTATATATGTGTGTACCATAAGTACCGATACGACTTCAATTATGTGCATGGATGGATTAAATAATGTCACCACAATAAGTACATGTTAAGTTTTTGATCATAGCATGTTTTGAATTGAGGAAAACTGCTCCGAGATGTGACCGGTTGGATTCCTAATTTCGGGCCAGTTTCAGACGTCTCGTAAAAGCAACGGGCTGCAGCGAAGAAGGCGCAAGAAAAGTCAAAATAATAAAATACATTCTTCGTTGCAGCTGTAACTAGGCGGTGCTACAGGTATAAAATTACAGTCGAGCCTCAATGATCCGGATGCTTCACCTTCCGGACGACATTTTTAGAGAACAATATTTTCAAACTGAATTAAGCATTATAATAGATACGTTTCAGTAGTCCGGAGGCTTCATATATCCAGAAAATTTGCTTAGGAACGAAAGTGTTGGGATTAATGAGACTCCACGGTAATGTAATGGGTCTGTATATTTGTAGTAAAGTAATATTAACGTAGAATATTTGCTCTTTAACGAAAGAAAGAAAAAAAAAAAGAAGACGCAGACTAGGACACAAAACTATGATTCTATCTCTAAAAAAAAGATATTGATTTGAAATAATAATTATCTTTATTTACTAAAATTTGCATACAAAATTAATGCACATATAAAAAACATATATACCAATATATCGCCAAAAGAATCAGTAGTCATCGGTGAATATTCGACAAACACGGACCTCTGGCAATCCAGAGGTGGGATCAGGTGTCATGGAGGAGTAAGCATCCCCTGTCGACCAGTTACACCCACCGTGAGCCCTATATCTTAATCTGGTAAACGGAGTAAGCCGTAGTCAAAACCAGTATGCAAAGAACGCCCTAACAGTTATTAGTAATCACGTCAATGACAAAAAACAGCATTGAAAAAAACCAAACAAACACAATAAAACAACTATTAATCAATAAATGAGTCTTTTTTGTGGCACTCGATTCCCCGTGACGATGATACGTATAAGCATACAATATCAGTATAGATTACATCAGTGCTTTTATAATATATCGCATAATTCACAACTGTTGTCCAGTGCATCGAAGGCTCTCCGTGTTTCCATTTATCTTATGCTGTAGTTTCCTTTGGGAAAAATCCATCCAGTGGCAATTTTGTGGTTGATGTCTCTTCATCCTAAACATAGAAATACAGAAGCACTTTACGCTTAAATACAACAATTAAAGAAATTGTTGCTGACTATACAGGACCGTGTACTCAAGGGCTGGTCAAATTTGGTCAGTTTGTATCGACGTGGTAGCACTCTAAAGTAAACAAGACAATCGGCTTTTGCAAAACCGATGAAAGAGCAGTGATCAAATATTTGCATGAAAAAGGTTTATTACCTAAGGATATCCATAATGATATGGTAGTAACAATAGGGAAACACATCCTTTCATATGCTTCCGTGAAAAGATGGATGGCGGAATCCAAACGCGGCCGACGAATGGATGACCCCCATCTTTGAAGACCTGGCAATGTCCATCTTGCAAAAACTCTGCTTGTCTTGTTACCTTAGATTGCTACATACCTTGTCGATATAAACTGACCAAATAAGACCAGCCCTTGGGTACTCGGGTACACTTACGATATAGTCAGAGAGTAGTAGGACTTAAAAGACATCCATGCGTACCTCCTTTAAAACGAGGCTCGCAACTTATCAATCAGCCCTCGTAGATGTAGGTGATTAATGTTGTAAGATTCATTTTCATGTAGCATGCGTCGCATTTTTCTTTCCCTGTCGTTCGGATGAGACAGTAAAAACCAAGGCGCCGTATCA
Source organism: Pinna nobilis (assembly GCA_016161895.1). NCBI lineage: Eukaryota > Metazoa > Mollusca > Bivalvia > Pterioida > Pinnidae > Pinna > Pinna nobilis. The sequence goes on from JACSZP010000086.1 coordinate 17,741, forward strand.
CAGTTGGTATCGGTACGTTAAAGATCCCTCCCCTGCTCAATGGCCAATAGTACCGAGTACAGACCAAATTTATCGCTCATCACGTTGACGTTTCCATTTCAGTGAAAAAATCTTGGTTTGGACGTCAAGCAACAGTACTAATCATGTAGCATTCGAATATACAATAAGAAGTTTATATATTCGCGAGTAGAATTTTCGATAAAATGAAATATAATGCAAATAATTCATCAGTGGAAGTGCAGACTTACATATTTTCGAGTCTTAATTTCTGTCTTTTCATCTGATTTGATCATTATATATGTCCTCTTGGTGATTTCAAAAAGTATTGCCAACACACTAAAGGCAATCAGGATAATGAAGACGCCAAGCATATTCTCCAAGTCTAGTTCTGCAGTGCCCTTTTTGACGTCACTTGGTCTTACGTAGTTTGTGCAGTTTTTGCCAGGCGACCACCACCTGTAAATAAGAAAAAGTTCAGCTGAAAGAGTGTATATTTACATATGTATATACAAGGAAAGTCAGCGATTCGATTAACGTTAAAGTGGGGTAACATTGATATAATCAGGGAAGGCAGCCACATGAAGGGCAATTGGCAATTAAATCCTACTCCTCCTTATTATTATTATTATTATTATTATTATTATTATTATTAGACTACTACATGTATTACTGTTACTTGTATGATTATAATATCATTATCAATGTACTGCTGTTGTTTATGATGATTATAATGATAATGACAAGCATAATTTTTATAGCAACTTCGACTGTGGACTCAATTCTTATTACTTTATTTCTTTCATTTGAGTCATTATTTTCATCATTGTCAACATAACTATTATCATAAATTTAAAAAAAAAAAAGAAAAAAATATACACTGAAAAATTACTTTTCTTTTATTCTGTCGAGCGTTCCTTCCTCTTTTAAAATCAAAATTGCTCTGTCTATGTCGTTTTTGTAAGACGCTCCCTTAGGGAATCCTATTCCGTACTTTCTCTCCCCAAAATTCTGCACGAAAGATTCCATGTCACACCGTTGGAAAGCATAGTAGGTATTTATTATTTCATAGTCGAGGAATACGAACGGTTTGGAGTCGTATCCGTGCTTCACCCTGTTTATAGCCTCTTCTCGCCCCGGAAGTATAGACACGCTCTCGTGCAGTTTCATCACAGCCCACATTCTTTGGTACGGATCGTAATCAGCCGACTCGAAAAAATCTTTCAATTCACTGTTGTTCAACAACCCGTAGTTTATTTCTGTTTGTTTGGACAGTTTGTCAATAGTTGTGATTCTGTTGTCGATTTGTTGTAGAGTAAGAAAGGCGGCGAGGTTAGCTGTGTATGCAGATATTATAATGAGAGTACAAAACCAAAAGAAAGCCACAATCGTTCTCATGGATGTTGTCTGCGGAGAATATTCTGTTCCCCCTGAAACAAGATAACAATACAAACCTTCATTATAGCTTAAGTCGTTGCAGTAGCAAGAAAGGTGGCTTGTAAGTAAGGCATCAGCTAAAAAAAGAACATTCATTAGATTTGATATAATCTCTCTAGAGAATACAATTGCATTTTCTCCCTAAGAATCTACATATTGCTTTTTAATTTTATGGTCGCC
>JACSZP010000090.1:0-11565 GCA_016161895.1 Pinna nobilis
GTATGGCCAAAGAGAATATTTGCTGCATTTGAAATATGGAGCCTTCAAAGATTCATGTATAAATGTTTAATGTTAAAAAGTTTATTGATCAATATGAATAGGTCATTCCTTTTACCATCCTACTTGTTTTGTGATATCATCATAATAAACAGAAATGAACCAATTATTTGAGTTTTTTGCGTTTTATTTTGTAACAATGTATACATTTCTGTCTGTTAATGGATCTTACACATTACTATAGGGGTTATGCGTAAATGTTTATGGCCCTGCAATTAGAGATTCAAGGGCTGATTATATATGGTCTGTATTTAAAATCTGTTCTTCAGAACTTTAACCTTGGTCCTAGCTTTTGAAATGCAGGGTACATGATATGACTTTTTTTCATTTTAGTAATTTACATGCGTGTATATTATCTTCTAATAAAATCTTTCTTTTGATACCTAAATTAATTATTCCCTGTTATGATATTGATGTTTGACCTACTTTCATAATGCATTCTTTGCTACCACAGTTGATGAAGGGAAATTCGTGTTTTAAAAACACATCTTGTTAGAAATAAACTAAGTAAAATGAAAAGATGTTCAATGTACAACAGGGTCTGATCAATTACAGACTTGACGTTGGTTAGATGAACTGTAATTTGTTAAAAGTTATACATTGTTAGGACTGGACATCATAAAACTTCAGAATTCTCTTAGTTTCAGCTTATCAGTCAATCAGAATTAAAGATAAGCCCAAGTTAAGTGAGTTCTTAAGCTTTATGGTCTCCATCCTAGGAACCTGCCACTTTGTCATCATAAAATATCTGGATATGGGATAAACCTGAGCATTACTTAAATCAATACGAGTCTCTCAAACTGCCTAGCGAATTTTGAATAAACATGCACATGTATATTTACTTTATTTAACCCACTCCTAAAATGAAGATAATTAAAACTGAAAGCGAAACATACCGCTGTAAATTGATTGAATGGGAAGCAAAAGTGTCTATCCAATAGACAGTCTCTGAATTTATTTGGAAAATAAATGCGACATTAATGGGTCAAAGCTGTCATTTACTGTTAAAATGATCAAAACATTATATTGAATTTTTTACAAGTATCTTTTTAAGATTTACTATCCTTGCATGTACGTTAACTTAAGCAACGCATGCCAGCGCAGGAGTTACAAAAAAGAAATATTAGTTTTCAATGTCGTTATGTTCCTGGTTGTAGCATGAAATAAGTGTTCATTTAGGTCTGTAGGTTTATAGTTCTATATTAGCAATAAATCTTAATAGATAGATAAAAAGCATGTCAGTTCAGTACAAACATTGTAATACATGTCCTACGGACCAGGAAGTACAAATGTTATTTTCAAAATTAAAAATAATTTCCCAATCCTTGAGTGAGATTAACGATAACTAGTGATACATAAATCCATACAATTAGAGCCACAGTTTACATGTATAGAACTAGGAAGTATAAATATAGATAGTTGCCTAACAGGTGATTGATGAGCTAAGACGTACTTCCGATACTTCTTAATGTTCTTATTTCTACCTGAGGTTAAACATGCAATTACATATGCTGTTATACTTCTGTTACACTGTTGAAACAAATTATAAGGTGTGATATAACCACGTCAGAGAAATTCCTTCCTTACAAGCTTAGAAGCCTAAGGTCACATATTTTCAAGTAATTCGTGTTGTTTACATAAAAACACTGGGAAAAGAACATTTTAACGTATTTTTATTTACTAAAGTATAAAAATAATATCCAGAATTTACATATGTGTGTAATGGTCGATAGATTTCAACAAATTTAAATATTCTGTTCATTCAGAGACGTATATAACACGTGTTATATACATCTCTGGTCCATTTAACTTGGTATCTTTTTTTATTTTGTATTTTTTACTTGTACAGTAAAGGCGACGAATGGTATGCGTTTCGTTTAGCCACGTAAAATAGTATGTACCAACGCATTAGTTTTAGTTTAGGCAATCGGCGATAAACATTGCGTGCATTTTCATCCGCGTGCCATATTGATGTACAAATACATCTGTGAACAACACTTGCCAATTAGCTACAGGTAATGAATAAAAATAATGCTTCATGATAAGGGGGAAAATAGCTCTCAATCACGCAACTCAACTACAGAAAGAAGTATTTATATGAGGAAACACTGTCCCTTAAGTGTCACTCGGTGCGGCACGACGGACGTTGTGACTCAACTTGTGGATTTGACTACTAATGCCATGATCTCGACTCTTTAGCTCACCTCAGCTATTGTCATCACTCGGCGTCCGTCGTCGGCGTAAACTTTATTACAAAATTGTTCTCCTCTGAAACCACTGGGGCTAAACGTCCTGATTAGTCCTTGGGGGTCCCTCTTAAAATTGTGCACGACTTCTCCATCCACCATCCAAATAGACCAACATTGATAAAATTAGAAATTTCTTCAAATGGCCACAACAATATTATATTAAGTTAGAATGTCTTTAAATTTGGTATGTAGAACTGCGCTTTCTGAGCTCTGAGCTTTCTAATATTCATTGCTGGTATTTAAATGAACACATACTTATGCAAAATAGACATAAATATGCAAAGAATATTCATAAATCTTGTCATAAACAAGAAGTCAAATAACAATGGAACTTTACCGGATTATTTCTAATGTGGCCCGTATCAATGGTGTGCCTGATATTCCAACCCACGAATCCAAGATGACCACAATTGAAAAAAATAATTTTCCTCAAATGGCTATAACTTTTTTATTCAAAATCAGGATATCTTCATTTGGTATTAAGAGGTATTACATATTAATGTAGTGTAAAAATGTTTTAAAAAATCATGTCAGAAACAAGAAGACCAACTATGATGAAGCTTTGCCTGATCAGCCCTTGGTAGGTTCACATTTAAATTTGTGCCCGATATGCCACCAACCTGCTAAGATGGCCACCTTTGTTGAAAATAGAAATTTCTTCAATTGGCCATAACTACTTGATTTAAAGTCGAACTGTTTAAAATTTGGTATTTAGAACATCAGTTTTGAGCTTTTTGAAACACATAAAGTACTTTAATATAAACTTTTAACTTTTGTTAATTTTGGCATATTTATGCAGTGCAAACAAGTTTTAAAAAATCTTCTTGTCAGAAACAAACTTTATCTGATTAATCCTTGGGAGGTTCTCATTCAAGCTTGTGCCCGACATTGCTACCAACCATCATAGGTGATCGCCATCGCTAAAAACAGATTTTTTCGAAACAGATTTTTTTTCAAATGGCTATAACAACTTCATTGAAAGTCGGAATATTTAGATTTTGGCATTTAGAACATCAGTTATAAACTTTTTGATATATGTTACGTATTTGTTTAAAAACGTTGAACTTATGTTATTTTTTACATATAAAATGCAATGCAAAAAAGTTCAAAAAGCTTAATGTCAGAGACAAAAAGTCTTATTTTAATGTAAGTTTGCCTAATTAGTCCTTCTGGGGTTCAAATTTGTGTCGGACATCCCCACCCGCCATCAAAAATGGCCGCCATTGCTAAAATAATTTTTCAAATGACAATAGCTACTTTATTTAAATTAGATGTCAGAGAATCTTCAAATTTTTAATGTAGAACTGCACTGCATATGTATGTCAGTATTAAAAACTGCGCTTTTTAATATGTATCACGTATTAGTAAAGAAACTTTAAAATTTGGTTAATACTGACATACTTATGCAATGCAGAAAATATTCGAAATCTTCTTGTCAGAAACCAGGAGGCCATTTGCCTATATATACTTTGCCTTAAATTATACACACACACACACACACACACACACACACACATATATATATATATATGTATGTATATATATATATCCGTCCATCAACTCACCTATCAACCTATAAATCATTATTAAGAATTAATTCTTTTCGTGCGAAACTTAGTACAGCGAATATCTTGCTGTGCGAGTAATATTAAAACATTTTAGTACAACAGAATTACCCGCTGTAAATAATATCTGTTAAAACAGTACATTAATTTGCCTTGCCGAAGTCACATCATCAGCATTTCAGTGTTATTTATGTAGAATGGGCGAGTGCTCATCACAATACCGAAGGGTCGAGGGTTCGAGTTCTTGGGAGGGTAAACTAGATATAGGTTCCGCGTCTTAGAAAATTGCTTTACCGTGAGCCAAAGTCTATATAATTAAACCCGGATTTACTGAAACCTAAGGAGAATGAATTTTCATTCCCATAAACAAGAGTTTCAAATTAAGTGGGTAAAATAGTAAACCACTAGTTTAGCCCGGAAATGAAAATCATTTCAAAATGAGCGGGATTTCAGTATATATCAGGGTTCAATCAATGAAGGTTCCACGGTACATGGAATAGACACAGTTTACACATATGATCAGACAATAACCCGGCTAAACAACATAGACGCCAAAATGTGTACGCTTCAGAAATTTTCACAATCAATAGTGCACTGTAGCGGTTAACCAAATCCATAAACGTTGTGTCAATGTAATAGCGGGCAAGTTTGCACCATACTCTTATACATATATTCTTATACACGAGGCGGAGGCAGCATAATAGCTTTCAATCACATCATTTTTTCGGTAGGTCCTCAATCATCTTGAAACAGTGACATAAAGTGCTGATAACATAGAATTCTATAAAACAATAACTAGACAGTTAACTACTTATGGCATAAGAGATGGTACACGTAATCACACTAACCAGGTGAACTGACGTGATGTATTACATCTAAAGTGCATTTTCTGGAAGCCGCCGTGGTTCACCGGTACTTAGCGTGCCTCTTTTCAGCGATGACGACAATGACAACCAAAACTATGAAAAGAACAATAAAACAGCAATAGCATAATAGCAATAACAACATTAACAAAAACTACTACCACTACTACTACTTCTATCACTACTGTTACTTTTTCTTCTACTACTACAACCACTTCTACTACTACTACTACTATGGTATGGTACTGTTCTTTAACGTCCAACTCAAGAATATTTCACTCATATGGAGACGTAACTGTTTGCTGGTGAAGGGCTTACAAATTTTGCCTATGCTTGGCACTGCTGGCCGTAGAGCAGGGAGGGTTCTTTAACGTGCCAATACCTACTGTGATACGGGGCCTCGGTTTGTACTGTCTCATCCGAAGGGCAGGAGCGGCCAACCGCGGAGTGGCGCTGAGGCGGTTCGAACCCGGATATTCCGATTCGCAGTCGAACACGCTAACCATCCGGCCACAGAGGCCCTACCACTACTACTACTAATACTACTACTGTTAGTTCTACTATTACTACCACTACCATTACTACTATTATCACTACTAATACTACTACTATTACTACTACTACTACTACTTACTTTACTTCAACAACAACTTCTACTATTACTACTACCTTAACTACTACTACCACTACCACTACTACTACTGTTGCTTCTATTACTACTACCACTTCTACTTCCACTACCACTACTACTACTGCCACTACTACTACTACCTTTATTACAACTACTACTACTACTACTGTTAGTTCTACTATTACTACCACTACCATTACTACTATTATCACTACTAATACTACTACTATTACTACTACTACTACTACTTACTTTACTTCAACAACAACTTCTACTACTACTACTTCCTTAACTACTACTACCACTACCACTACTACTACTGTTGCTTCTATTACTACTACCACTTCTACTGGTGTATACGTACTGGTGTACGTATATGGAGACGTAACTGTTTGCTGGTGAAGGGCTTACAAATTTTGCCTATGCTTGGCACTGCTGGCCGTAGAGCAGGGAAGGTTCTTTAACGTGCCAACACCTTCTGTGATACGGGGCCTCGGTTTGTACTGTCTCATCCGAAGGGCAGGAGCGGCCAACCGCGGAGTGGCGCTGAGGCGGTTCGGACCCGGATATTCCGATTCGCAGTCGAACACGCTAACCATCCGGCCACAGAGGCCCTACCACTACTACTACTAATACTACTACTGTTAGTTCTACTATTACTACCACTTCCACTACTACTACTACTACTACTACTATTACTACTACCTTTATTACAACTACTACTACTATTACTACTACTACTACTACTACTACTACTTCTACTACTACTACTACTACTACTGCTACCACTACTACTACTACTACCTTTATTACAACTACTACTACTATTACTACTACTACTACCACTACTACTACTACTACCTTTATTACAACTACTACTACTATTACTACTACTACTATTACTACTACTACTACTACTACCACTACTTCTACTACTACTACCACTTCTGCTACTGCTACTATTACTACTACTAATAATATTAATAATGATAATTATAGTAATAATAATACTCTTAATACTAGGCCTACTACCACTACTACTATTACCACTACTACTACCACCTTTACTACTGCTACTTCTACTACCTTTACTTCTACTACTACTACTTCTACTACTACTACTACTACTATTACTACTACTACTACTACTACTACTACTACTTCTACTTCTACTATTACTACTACTACTACTACTACTACTACCATAACTGAAACTACTAGTACTACAACTACTATTACTACTACTACTACTACGATGACGATGGTGATGATGATGATGATGATGATGGCTTGGTGATGATCATTAATCAAACTGTAACGGATAAGATATGACGGTTGTGGAGTATTTTAAAACAGATAGTTCTGAATCCTTCCAGATACCTGGTCCCATCCCATCTGGGGTCCCAATGCGATACAATGGCCTGTATTTATCATGTTTTACCTGACCTGAATTATCGATCATTTCTATATATTTGTTCATTTTTACTTTGAACTCTCTATGCACTTATTATGAAAGGAAAACATCATTGTAAACAGCAGTAAACAATGTTTATTTTTTTTGGAATTCGGAGAGATAAAAGTATAATAAAGATCACGATAAAGTAAACAAAGATATATATCTTTTGTTACTATCAAACTATAAGAGAAAAAAGACATGGTGTTGTTGATGTACGGGAAGCTGCAATTGGAAATAAAGAACATTGTATAACATTTCTATATGCACTGAAACACGATATCAACTCAATTTTTATGTAAATTCGTTTAGCGTACATTTCAATATTTCTAGGGATCAGGAATGGGGAATGCAATAGGCAAGGCATAGCAGAGGACTACACGCTATCTTGACTGTTTTTTGGGGAGCTGAAAAAAACATCGAAACTAAGCATTATAGAGTTTATATATCAGATTCATGTGTCATGAAAATCAAAATACTGAAAAATATGTACTGATTAAGAGAATGGAAAATCTAAAATTGATTTAAAAGTCGAGAGGATTCAGTAAAACATCTACAAAAGGACAATTACACCTGTTTCAATTCCGTTTCTTATGCAATAATTCTTTATTTTGAGATGGTAAGTATTTTAATATGTCTCTCTTCCTGACTTACCTCCGAACGATTCTAGGTACCTCTTCATGTCTACGTAAGGGTACGTAAGGATATGCTATATTAAAATTGCAGAAAAAGTAAATAAATTAATAAATAAATAAATAAATAAATAAATAAATAAATAAATAAATAAAATCAATCAATCAAATACATAAAAAATTAGATTGATAAAATAACAAATACAATTTAAAAAAAAAAAGACACACACATTGACTTTTGAAACAAAGTCCATGTGCCTCTAGAGGTGGTTTTTAAAATATGCAGTAAGTAATGAAATATGTTTGTAAAGAAAACGAGAAAAAAGTGTGTAATGCGATATCAAGATTCTATAAATATTTAGAAAAATAATTCAATGAAAAGACACTACTGCAGAAAAGTTAAAATCTTTCATATTTTCACCAATTTATCCAGGGTTTAAAAAAACACGTCACATGCATAGGGGCTATTCGGAAATCAAAAAACCTTTGTTATACTAACACATTGTATAGGAATGGCAACTGTCTTGACATGAACAACAATTTCGAACCCGGCACTGAATGAGAGCAGGTGTCCTGGAATGACACTCTTTTGAACAGCGAAACAATTTTATGAACTGAATAAAACGAATTTAGGAGCATATGACTTATTTCGTATATAAAAGCTTCAATATTCCGCTTTTCAATTCTTATTCCATTTTTCTTCAGTAATGATATCTCATGTTATACCATTTTCCTTTGTATCACTTAATTTTCGAAATAAATGAATCTGATTTGACTTTTGCACACATATTTCTTTAATATTGGACTATACATACACATTGCTATACTCTAAGAATGTGTTTAGATGGCCAATTTGAAGGTCTGATTGTTCGATGATTGGCATGGTTTGACAATATATTTGAAATGCTCACCAAGTCCATTTAGCCTAGTGGTTTTCCTTGTTTTTATCGACGAGGAATTCCATGTCCACTTAGCTTTTGTCTTGTCCTTGCTCGACATATCTGACACCACACTTGATTATGATGTATAATAATGCTCGTATTACCTTCATGTAATGCCAATTATAATTCCCTTTTTTGTTCATTAGTCATAACTCATTAACACCAATTTCATTGGGCGATTGTTTCTCATGTGAGCGGCTGTTACAGGTGTTTGTTTTCTTTGAGCATGGAACACAGGTCAGATTTGGTAGACCGCGGAGACATTGACCCCCTTATTAGGATGCTACTATATAACGACCCTCTGTCTCCCGTAAGTCACAGTGGGAAGTCCTCCTCATAGCTCACCGTGTCTGTCTTCTGGTAAGTAAGTCTGTAATAGTTTTCACAAGAATCTAGCTATTAACGCTCTTTTGATATTTAAACATGGAATTTAACAGGAATTTACAAATCAAGTGACAGATTTATAAATATTTGAGATGGTCGGATCAGTTGCAAACTAGATTAGAATCGTACGCTTTTTGAAGAAAAGTTCACAATTTATTTGGTTTTCATTTTGAGGCCATATTTTTACCATCTTGTATTAATCAGAACTTGTGATTTCGAACATCCTACTTGGTATTTTGTTCATTTTACTTCAATCACGATAACGTATTACCACTAAGAGAATTAATTGCAAATAGAAACATTCTTCGCAAAAATTAAAGATAGGTATTGTTGTACCTTCAATAAGTAAGCATGCAATGTACTTTGTCCCTATTGTGAAAAAAAACCTTAAAAATAAAATTTGATGTAATGACATCTGGTCGAAATCTCTCTATAATCGATATTGCTGCTTTCGTTGAAATTTACCTTTGCACCTCGAGGAAAGCGTGAAGTTATAAGCATGATGAAGATACTACTTAAGAGACTTAGAGACTAACGAGATCAATAAAGAAGGTGCGTTCTTCTATTCTGCCTGCTTATAGTTGCTTACTGTACCTGCTTATAGTTTACACTTAAGAAGATTCTTAATTTTGATATTTACTTGTAAACGATTCTTTAAAGAAAGCCTGTAATGTATAATGGATTAGAACAGAGGTTAAGATTTCATAACTGGTCCTGCAAAACTTTACATTTATATTCATAAACCACAGTAAGATTTTGCGGAGAAATCGGCATCAATTCTTTGGACAACGAGACTCCACAGAACCTTTGAAAATGTACGTCTCAATTTTTGAAAAGTACTGATAAATTATTTCATCATTAGAGCGGGGTAGATTGCTTATATAACTGAAACCTTTCCAAACGTAAAAACTATTCCACTAATTTATTTTTAGATTTTGAAAAATATTTCCAATCAGTTTATTATTTGTTTGGTATGATGATACATGTATATTGTACATAAAGCTTTGGTGAATCTTTGCTTTAGTTTCAATCTAATTACGATACACCTGTGTCAGTGATTACTAAGCTGTAGCATGGATCAAAGCTAACACTTGTCGAATAAAAAGAAATAAAGCAATACATGTTCTATATTTTGTTTGCAGGAATCCACTAGTATTCTGTGTAATGTCGTTGTACCTATACCTCGTGTTTTGTTTGGTGGGAGTATGTACTGCCACGTACTACTACGGAGACAACTATTATGATGACGACAATGGCTATGATAATGGCTACAACGGTGGAGGATATGGAGGAGGAATTGGAGGAGGATATATAGGCTTTAGAGGACCTTATGGTGGAAGAGGAGTGATCGGTGGTATTCAAGGTGGAGGAATTGGCCCATACGGTGGATATCGAGGTGGAGCAGTAGGTGGTGCCTACTATAATCCTTATACCGGATACGGTGGATACGGATATCGTGGTCGGATAGGAGGAATCGGCGGAATAGCCACACCCTATGGAGGCTACGGTAGATCTGGAGGCATAGGAGGTTATGGGGGATACAGAGGAGGTTATGGTGGCATTGGTGGTGGCTATGGAGGCCGTGGCTACGGTGCTATTGGTGCCATTGGTGGCATTGGTGCCATTGGTGGCATTGGTGGGTATGGCGGTTACGGTGGATACGGTGGATACGGTGGTTATGGTGGTATAGCAGGCTATGGAATACAAGGACGTGGTGGATACGGTGGCTACAGGGGATTTGGTGGATACCCCATCCGACGACGAGGTGGTTACTACAAAAAGTACAAAGGTAATTGTGATTTATTTTATAAAAACATAAGCACTTTTTCACAAAATACAAATGCCTTTTTGCATCCTTTACGGATAGCTAATTCCCCTTTATTTATTATAAAAAATATAAATAAATTTGGTAATAAAATAATAAAATTGGTTAAAAATAATAAAATTAATATTTATAATAATAAATATATATATAATAATATAATAAAATTGGTTATTGCTCACATCTCTTTACTTCTATGTGAATTGTGACAGGAAATACTATTGTGCATCCACGATATGTGCAAATGCCAAATGAGTAACTAAAATTTACTCAACTCAAAGTGTTGAAAATTGTCTTCCTCGAGTTAGATAATACTGACAATTAGCCAACACTGGTTGAAGGGCCTCGTTTTCTCAAGCAAGTTTTAGAATATCATTTAGTATACGAGTAGACTAATGCATGTACTTTTGACATCTTTATATCGCAAGAGTATATTGTGTTGAAGGTTGTAGTGTTAATTACTTGTTAAGTAACAAAAGGAAAGTCAAGAGCAGTCCCGATTACGCTGGTTCTCCAGTTCATAAATCATTCCTACCTACCAGTCGGTCGGTTTTTTCGAGTTGATTTGCAAGTACTAATACCCCAGTGATGCTTTAGGACGTGAGCGTCATGCAACAATCGTTACGAGTTACCCCTAAAATCAATGAAATCGTAATTAAATCTCCACTCGTCATTTTAACATAATTTTATGTACTCATGATCATCTTAGCAACGGATATCATTCATGTATATGATAACTCATTTAAGATGTCCTTGAACCTAGGATTAAGTGTTGGCATATGACAAACCAAACCTGGATAATAAATGTGTTTTCTCTATCCGTTTTTCTTATTCTATTTAAACCTTCGGCTTCAAATACTTATACTCCTATTAAAGCTTCAATTATGGCTGGGCACCATAAAACTTATGAATTTACTGAAGTCTGAAAACATTATCAAATCTAGCTCATTCTGAATTCTGATTGGCCG
>JACSZP010000094.1:7474-24722 GCA_016161895.1 Pinna nobilis
GTTTTAGTGTACCTCCTTTCCATCTTGTGCAATGGTCTATACTTTATTATGGGACTGATATATAGGACTTAATGTATCTTTCAACTTCAATCCTTTATCATTACTTAATGTTATTCTATATTAAAGAATAAACTACACAATTAATGAATACAATAGCTTTATACAATTTCCCGAAAATCTTGCAAACCGCGGTAGTGTTTATTGTAATCCATTGTAAATCAGTTATGCTAATATGTTGATTATTTTGAATTCATGATTACTTTAGATCGCGAGTCGAGCTTACTTTAACTTAACTTATTTTAAACAAGCTTCATATCTTTTTCAATTAAAGTCCTGCTAGCAATACCTATTTTGGTTTTTGACATTTATTTCCCTTTTTTTACTTGCCTATTACATAACTACCTGGTTTAACTCTGATGCGCAGCATGTTTTCTGTAATTTATAAGTCACGTTGAATCGCACGTAGAAATGAATTCTAAGTAAAACGCACGTGAATATTACCAAAATAATCGACCATTCATCAAACACTTTTGCTGATCATCAGATTAGAAAATTATGATAAAAAGCATGCAGCTTTAAGCTAAAATCTGCGGTGTGCAGCAAGACCAATTTACAATGACATTGTCAAATTAGATATAGAAAGCAATTTTCTTTGTATAGCGGTTGGAAATCAAATGTCAAGACGTGATTTAAGTATTAGTCAAACGTTTCCACAGGGAATTGTCATTTACTAATTCCTTCAACAGAACTATTTTTGGAGACCATGTTGTATTTGCCTTCGGATGTTAATCCCGCAGAATTGTCATCATGAAAGTTTATCGCCTACCACTACACAAAGAAAAATCGTTTGTCTCTGGGTATTACTACTGTTATCGTTTAGATTTCTGTCCATTACAAGTACACGGGATAACAATGTGTGCAACAAAGAGAAGAATGCAAATAATTGAATTTCCACTTTACGGAAAACAGGTCGCATGGAACGTTTCCTCTAAAAATGCAATCTCGTGTCCTAGAAACGCTCATTATGGCATGATACTTTTTTTATTTCAAATCTTTTTAATATCACAAGTAGTATACTATTCTCGATTTCAAAAAACGGTATAATTTCAGATTTACAAAAATGTGTGTAACAAATCTATCCCTTTATTGCTAGAGCTATGACATACACAAGTTAACGAAATTTGTCTCTTATTTATTTGTACATTATATTTCAGAAAATGTATAAACTAAATGCATTTGCATTACCTGGAAGAAAATGAATATATCATGTCTTGTGTGAAATTGTTGTTTCATTTGTGATGAAGCTTACGACGTTGAAATTGGCTTTTCACATTGCAAGAGAACCAATCGCCAAAATCGGCGTCATGGTTAGTTTCCAATCGGATGTCGCTTCCTAAATCCACCATGACTAGTTTCCAATCGGGTCTTCGCGTCCTAGATGCACGCATAGTTTCCGTGCGAGGTTTCGCATCCTATATGCGACATTACTAATTTCTGATCGGGTTTCGCGTCTTAGATGCGACATAATTGGTTTCCGATCGGGGTTTCCATCATAGTGGCGACAAGACTGATTTCAGTTTTGAGTTCACGCCTTAGTGATGACATTACCGGTTTCCGGTCAGAGATTCACTTCAGCAGCGGAATCACAGTACGAATCGAGCCATGTACCAAGAACTAAAATGTTACCTTAAAATATCTAGCATTGATTATAGAAAAGTCCTTAACAAAGGTACAACTTTCTGAAGCCTGTTAAAATTTGATCACGTTACGATGTTAGTGAAATGATATCGGAAGTGACGCACAACATGCACACTACAACATCAGTTGGTCGATTAGGTAAATACTTCTTTCCCAATGTTCTGTACTCTGTACAATCTAGGAAAGGAAATCTTGGAATCTAGTAAAGCCTAGGAGACAGATGGTGGGGCTGCTTATTCAGAGGATTATGGAACGTACGAAGTCAGGTGCTACAACCGTTTCCGGAATTCCAGCATCTCCTCAGAATGAAAGCGATTCAGAATTTCAAGTCAGCAAAATCATCGAATTTCGATTGAGCTTTCATTCAATCGTGTATTCTGGGCAATATTGTCGCGACTACATTCGAATGAGTGGAAAAAATAATTTTCATCTAGAGAGAGATCTTATTCAAAGAATGACTAGATTATATTAATACAGACCAGAGTTTATGTACAATAAGTTCATTGTTTTGATAAAATAAAAAAATCAGCACATTTAAGTGTGATCATCGACATTATTTTCAGTAGAAACCAACCGACAAAAATTTTTGAGTTTGCAGATTTAAATGATGAATTTGGAAGCTTTAAAATAAGCTGAATTAGACTTTGGCTATTTGTTCTGTCTTCTTGAACACTGATGACAACATCATGGAATACCGCTAACGTATACTCTAGAAATTTTATCGAAAATTGTGTGGCAAACCTTGAGACGGCGGACAAAGCGCAAATCGGACTTGCCGGTGGAATTATTATAGTGACCAGTTTTAAGTCTAATTTAAAGGTAAAGGCAAGGAAGTTTGATCGATCTCATAATCCCCACAAAAATTTGCAAAATAAGGAGTTGGGCAAACACGGACCCCTGGATACGCCAGAGGTTGGATCAGGTGCCAAGGAGGAGTAAGCATCCCCTGTTGACCGGTCACACCTGCCGTGAGCCCTACATCTTGATCAGGTAAATGGAGCAACCCGTAGTCAAAATAAGTCTGTAAAGAACGATCTAACAACCGTTTTGAAATATGTCAGACAGCATTCGACCCAATGACAGGCCGTATCGGCAAACCAGATCACTGTACCGACCGTGGAGTTTACGAAAAGCTGATTTTAACCGAGACTGTTGGAACCCCTGTATTACCAACTTGTTTTTCAGTAGCCTACCTCGATTTAAAAACTGGTCATACGCTGAACAAGCTCTAGCGTATCGAATCAGTTGAGAGACATAAACTCCACATGCAGGTGAGGATGGAATATAGCTACATAAATATGGGAAGTTGGCAATGGTGAAACTGAAGTCATCCTGTTTATCGTAGAGTTAAGTCGTCAGTTTACCGTTAAGGTCTATTTTCAGTAAAATATCCAAGTACGAAGCAGTCGTACAAGAATCTGTTGTGTCTTTTATCGGGTTCACTGGGGTATATCAAATCGACATTTGAATGAAAATGTTGTTGTTCAATGTTGTTGATAGATAAATCGTCGTCGATGTATGTAAAAATCGAGTTGAATGTAACAGCAAGAGACTTTTTCGTAGAAGCTTTTGAAAAAACTCTGCCTCATAAGAATACAAAAAAAGGTCAGGTAAAAGAGGAGCACAATTTGTTCCCATTGGAATTCCAATAGACTGTTAGAAGAATTATTTCCTCACTATGATTTGGCAAGCTCTCCGTATGTTACTTTTCATTCCTAGATTGCAGACCTAACAGTTTCATAGAACATTTTGCTAATTGCATGAGTACTACGGGGGTCAAGAAAAAATACTTTATCAACTACTTAATGGTTCCAGACAAATACAGTAATAAGTGCCGACCAATCAATCCCTAGAAAATGTGCGACAAAAGGTCACGTAGAATTGGAACTATTTCCATACGGCGCGCAATCGATCCTCAGTGGTGCTCACATTAAATAAATGAGAATGATTTTTTTCTATCAACACAAAGGATACTCAACAAGGAGAGAGAGAGGGAGAAAGAGAGAGAAAGATTAGACAGTCAGAGAGAGAGAGAGAGAGAGAGAGAGAGAGAGTGAGAAAGAGAGAGAGAGAGAGATTATTCAGTCAGAGAGAAAGACAGAGAATAGACAAACCAATACACGGATTAAATGTGATATTCGTAGAAGGATTTTAAAAATAATGATAAAACTGTTAGCTGACAATTACCAAATCGAATTATCCTCTCATGTAGAGAATTTTCAATTTCATTAGTGTATATGTTCTAACATATTGTCATGCCATTTAAGTGCTTTCAAAGACGTGTGTACTTATTCTATGCCTACTACTGTTACACGTGGTATTAGAGAAGGTCGCTTATTTGATGATAAATTGTATGATCAATTGTGTTTTACGAAGCTGCTGTAACAAAATACTGAAATTATCTTAACAAGTAAACCTCATAGGTATCAAATTATTCGAATTTTGCTTGAGAGCTTAAAGGTTTTTCTATACATTTATACTACTGATTAATTGTTGCAGCAAAATTTAATATTCTCGCAGACTTCAGTCTTTTAATCATCAGATTTTTGTTGCAAACAAAACAGTTTGGTAATTTGAGCAAACGCCGTTATACCATGTGAATACGTCTGGGTGATGGATGCAATTATTTTAAATATCTCGATATCATTGCCCGATGTAAATATTTATTACAAAATGTTTCCCATTACAAAACGGATTGAAATCCATCAGCTTCAAATCTTATCGTTATCATAGTAGGTTATTGCGTGGATTGTAAAAAGTATAATTCTAATTTTGTTTTATCATTATCTCCTTAAGATCCTGTTTTCCTTTGATTTTTAAACACTAGCAGAACATTGCGATTATGCAACGCAAACTCTTTCAATTATGAGTCCTCACGTTACCTTATATCTAAGAAATAAGATTTTTTTCAAGGTTGCAATTAAATCTGGCTTTCGGTAATAATGCGCAAATATTAATCCTTCAAGACCAAAATCCTCATAAACTTAATATACAAAAAGAAATCTTATTGTGGTTTTATGAAGGTAGACGTTGAACCACTGTGCCTGCGCAGATTTACTCATAATTGAACAAGGAAGAAGGAAATTCCGTTGCAATTGGTTTCATGGCAATTGAGAGTTAATTTGAGAATACGGGATACATTTTCACCATCAGAAGAAAATTGCAATTAGAAGGAGGCTTTATAACTGCGGAAGCTATCGTTCTCGGGTAGACTGTCTGGACAAAAGAAGCACATAGATTGCTGTAATGTGTAAGCAAATTCTGTCGAGGAAGTAAAGCGTGTAGATTAATAACGGTCACCTATTTTGTGAGAGTATATAAAATACATATTTTCCAGATTTCTTAAGTTATCATTATACGAGATGAATGTTATTTCTCTGCAATTTAAAACCCCAAAAGATGGTATTAGTTTCTATCGCTTTATTTACTGTTTGGTATTATCCGTTTACATGATCAACATAAAAAGGCTCGTGGGAATGTGACTGGTCGACAGGGAATGGTTTCTTCTCCAAAGCACCTGATCCCATCTCTGGTATATTCAAGGGTCCATGTTTGCCCAACGTTTAATTTGTATTCCTGATAATGTGAGATCATCAAACATTAAGGCTTACGTTTATATAAACGTTTTGACGTTTGCATAATACTTTACCATATACAATATAGGACTTGAATGCGACAATTCATGTCTTGACATTAAACCATTTTATTTCAAACATGCCTAATCTGGGGTTCGAATCTCTGGTCATCCGATCTACAAGAGATCCCTCTTGTACCAAGTAACGACTCGCTTTTAAAAAAAAACAAACAAAAATGATAAATCATGTGCGTTTGTGGCTATCTATAACACTCGTGTTGGCTAAGAGAAATAGATTGTAACGTTCCGAGATTATACGAGTAATCTGAAGAAAATTTTTCCATGAAATTGATTGCTTTGTTTATCTGTAATCAAACCTAGTCGGTTTTTTTATTCAAGTGAGATTACTTTTTTTCGCGAACTCCCTTTCGCCTGAGTTAATTTAGCTATCTGTGATGTTTATCCTTTTAGGAAATGAAGTAGAGTGAGCCAATCGTTATATTTGCATTTCATGAGATAAAGAAGATAGGGGTGATACATTTCAAAGAAATGGTGGAATTTACAGGTCTGACAAATCGATGATTATTTTATGAAGGAACTGAAGTTTACAGAAATTGTTTACAGACAAAGTTTTTCTTCATTCCTTTTCTGTGCGTCCTTGTTCTTTCAAAACAGTTCAAATATAATCAATAAATTTGAATGGTATGTAGCATAGTTTATTGAACAAGTAATTGATTGATAAATGAGTTGGTGCTGACCTTACTGAAGATATGTAGGACAGAAATATAAACCAAATACGACAGAAGAGTGTTCAATACTACATATATATTATCTGGAAGAATAAAAAACATTATCTGTGTTTGCTTATTTGTTCTTTACGGTAGCGCTCAACAAATCATCAGTGGCATGGTGTCGGTCAGACTATGGTGGAGAAAACCTGGTTACAAAATTGCAAGGAAAAAATAACCAACCGCCTTCTGTAAATAAAGATTCAAGCTTTCATACATCATCGGCTTAGGTTCCAGAGTGGCTCAAACTCTGAACGACTAGATAAGAGGCTAAATGGTTAACAATGCAATGCTCTAGCAATTCGGGCACGGGAACCTCCTTCAATTGAATTAAAAATGCTGTAGCATTTCACATTTTCTTTATTCTAGACTCTGACAACCTCATTTTGTAGATTATTATTATTATTATTATTATTATTATTATTATTATTATTATTATTATTGAACTAACTAAGCAAGTCGCTTAGAGGCCATTTCATCGATGGGGCTCTGTATGATTTTATTAGTAACAACAAATATCAATTCGCTTCTGTAGTTCAATGGCCAGTAAAATGTATAACCTTTCAAAAAAAATGTTTCGCCGCTAAATATTGATAACTTTCTCCTAGGGGAGACAAACAGACTGTCGAATACACATAGGTCATGCTCTTCCCCTGTTGTTTTTGTTTACGCTATTTCACGAGGTATTTTTCCTTTGTTTTCAGTTTTCTAGTGCGTGTTAAGATAATCGAGGAAAATTCTTTTCGACTTTTCCGTTTATTCTTTGATGATAATGGCAATGCACTTTTCGCAAGCTTAATCAAATAAGGGTCAGCTGCATATTAATACAGCAACAATCAGGTTAAAACCCGACAAGTTGCCCTCTAGGCAGAGATTGGGGGACATTACGTGAATAGACTTCGAAAATCGGATATTCACTCGTAAGATAAGTTGATTTGTTCGTATCAGTAAATCAATGGAAAAGATGGCATTCTATATTCTATATCAATAAATACGTTCCTTGATTCAAGTGCTGGATACCTAGGACACGATTTGCATATATATGGAGCTCCGTCGACTTCAAGACTGCCTATTATGTCACCAAAATTGAATTTTATTTGGATACGCCGAATTATTAGCGACGGAGGAAACACTTGGGGTCAAGAAATCCCGCCCACAAATGTACCCCAGTAAAAACCACAGAGCCATCGCAAGTATACCAACTTCCTTGTGTAATAGTAATTATATGAAGTCAGACATAAAACGATAATGAAAATCTAACTTTCTAATTTGACATACGTAATAACTAATTTGATGGGAAATCGTTTCTCAATTACTTCATTTGAATTTGACTTTGGACTCTTTGACGGTTGTGGACGTTCAGCATGAAAGCTTGCTCCTCCATGATACCTGATTCATCTTCTGAATATTCAAAGGTCCGTGGTTGTCTTAAAATCATCAAATATTTTATCTAAAAATTGACACTTGGGGACCTGTGATTTTCATATACAGTATATAGAAATACTCTATAACATTTAAAAAAACGTCACATGTCCTACAAGAAAGGGAAAATTTGTGTTGATGTCAAGATGGTGTGAAATCGGGCTTCTTATATATAATTTACCGAAATTGAGTTTAGTTAAGTACAAAATGGCGGTTTTCCTGCATTGCAGTATAACTATACTGACTATTTTCGTGCATATGATCTCAATACTTTTTCTCTTACTATTGCCTTTCTTTTGTAGATTTCCTTTAGTTTTCATTTTATGTGCTTTGTTTTGGTTTTGCATGTTCTCACGGTTTGATCCTTCCGGACACCTGGTCTCAGTGGGTTTAAAATGAATATAAAATATGTGTGTTGCATTATGACAGAGCAAACAAGACCCATTTGACATGCAATGAGGGCAATATTTCACATTCACATTTTCAAAATTCCGACACAATTTGGTTAGTATTCCAGTCACATTGTATTCACACAGTTGCAAGAGCATGGTATGTATGTTTTGATGCAGTTCGTACGATATAATAGGCTTCAGATAATTAGGTTCCAACCACCAATAAAAAGCTGCTGCCTCTAGATATAACAAAAATTGTTTCATTACATCAAACATCTGAAGATTTCATGAATGTAATGACTTGAGTACGGTCGTCCACTATTCAGATTGCCGGATTTTATGAACGAATTATATGGTCGATGTTCAGTGCAGAATAGAAGCTTAATCTTATTTACATTTGCAAAATTGCTCGCAGTAATGATGAAAACGATTTGTATCTCTAGGTGTAATGATTCACCATGTAAAAGACAAGCAGAGATACGACCGTTTTATCCATTAGTAATGACTCAAGCTATTGAATTAGATCAGTGCACTAAAACGTTGTTGATCCAATTTCGGCATTAAAAGATATTTCAAATGAATAAACCAATCTCTGTGCCTTAAAGTTTTTGTTGAAAATACGTGTTCAAAATAAATTGCCTATTACAGTCTAACCTGCCTTTGCGACTCACTAAATTAGAGGACTGCTTGTAGTGACCTAAACGTATGGTTCCAGGAAAGTTTTTTCCCTAAATCACGTGTATTACGAAACCATCTGTCTTATGCGGCCCTTTTTCTTACTTCCCCTAGATGATCTATTTAAACATATTCTACTTCATTCTATCGTTCTTTGAATCTTTGTACATAACGATAAAGAAACTTATCGTCTTTCTGCATTCTGTGTGCTATTGATAATACATTTTTTAATTTGAGATTATTTCTGTCAGATTTTCTAAGTACAGTATTTAATCATATTTGATCTTTTTCTGAACAGAAGAATAAAACCAAATAAACGCAACAACTGGTTCTGATATTCAAAATTGACAATAGTCGCTCAAGCTTATGATACAAAGATTTTGAATTGTTGACTTAGAACGTTTTGCACCTTATAATGCAAACGCGGGAACTGACTAGTATAAGATGTCTTGATTGAAAGCAGAACAATGTATGGTGGAACATAATTTTCATAAGATTAGCTTCGGGCAAATGTGATATTTTGTGTGAGAAAGGGATACATCAGTATGTCCCCATTTATACATACAATAACCTATTGTATTTTAAATTATTGTTGAACACAAGCTTATTTCATTTTTGGGAATACGCGGTTCTTTTTACAGTTTTTGCTGAAAGCAAGAGATATGATAAAATAACAGAATGGAAAGATATTTTCCAATAAAAATTTCTGAATGGTGCGGGCAAATCGTTCAATTGTCAATTGATACAAATTGCTTTACATATTGAAACTAGCGTAATCTGTGGGAAGTATACCAAAATCAAATATTTCTCATTAGTTAAAAAGAATAATGAAAAAACACGAGGACATTAAGAATACGTTTATTACTGGAAGTGACTGACCTGGTGAAAACATAGACAGATCTTCATTCTAGAGTTCGAAATCTCTAATTACTCATTCAAAGACTTGGCTCTTCCACGATCTACATAGATCGATGTGGTACATTTACGATTCCCGAAGCGACAATGAATACGTTTTGGACGCACAGATGTAAAATGAATAAATTCATATATCAGTTCTGTGCTAAGAAAGCTAGAGATGTTTGCCTGAGGACGTGCACAAGATACGCCGAGATAGAACTTATAACTTCATAAAGCTTACGCCGAGATAGAACTTATAGCTTCATAAAGCTTAAAATGGCGAACATATATTACATGTAAAATGCTGTTTCCATAGCCGTCTTCTAGTTTTCCGTTTATGTAATTCCTTTCTTTAAATCCATCTGTGTCTCCATTTGATACTCTCTCTCTCTCTCTCTCTCCCTCTCTCTCTCTCTCTCTCTCTCTCGTTTAAACAGTGGTATTCAGGTTGATTTATGCAGACAAAGAATACTTGACCCTCGTCGTTCTTTATTCTAAAGAGCCCTTAAAGAAAATTATGATTGTAGAATCATGTATGCTCGATAAACGAGTGTGGTTTTCGATAACCTTTATTTCTAAAATAAGTGTCTCTTGATAGCAATAAGAATAAATCACTTCGAAATATTGAAGAAATTTTTATCTTTAGATATATGCGGTATTATTTATACCAAAAAAGGAACGGTAAAGGTTACAAATGGTTATGAATTCCTTCAGAGAGTCCTGTGTCACTAAAATTTGGTATTGGCAGTTGCCGAATAGAGGTATGTCAAATAAGACAGTATAGTGCAAGCTCTCGTTTAAAGAATTGCCTTTTCACATGCTAGATTCCCCGCTGCAGCGGATTTCCTCCTTAACGTATATGATTTTGAAGTTTGTATCAGCGAAATGACGCGACATAATGTATAATATAACATTGAAAGAGAGAAAAAAATGACGATTAAGCAAATAAACAAATTGTGAAACCAATTCATAGCTATATAATCCGAGTTCTAGTCTTTTTGCAATATTCAGGGTTCAGTACACACATATTATTGTTTTGTTCAATCCAATGTAGTAAGTTCTTCATTGCCTTTCGTACAAGATTTTATAACGATCTAGCACATCAGCCGCCTTATAAGTATTCTAAGTCATTAGAATAACGACAATCTCTAAACACTCAATGGCCTATGATCTAAGACATCAACATGAGAGTCTAGGCTTGACTAAAAGTGACTTCGTTTAGAAGTCCTGATGTACGGTTCATCACCAAAGGGTCTATTTAATCTATATGATAAAAATGTAGTCTTACAGTATTTTTTCAAATTTATCAGCACACATGTATATTCAGGAGTTACTTGCCCCTCTAAAGCACTTGAACTACCTCCGAGTTTTAGTGGGGTAGTACTACTCTGTTTTTAACTTTAGCCGTTCCTGAGTGGAAAACTGTTTGTATTATTATTTCAACTATATTGTTGTCTGTCGGTTGACCTCTAAATATTGAATATGCAATTGGTTTCATCAACTTTCTTTTGTATCAATCATATTTTTATGCACGTCAAATTACGTACATGATTTTCCTGTTCTTGATGCAAACATTTCTTTGCGTTAAAGAAAACTTTGTCAATTCTGATGAACGTAGTATTTTCTTCTGTCACAAGAAAACAACTTCGTTGATATGGTATCTTCATCCGATGAAAAGACTTTTTTTCCAAGTTAATCTATGGCAACTTAAAGAATTACTTGATGCTTAAGCCTATCAGCAAGTCTGGAAGGAT
Source organism: Pinna nobilis (assembly GCA_016161895.1). Classification (NCBI taxonomy): domain Eukaryota; kingdom Metazoa; phylum Mollusca; class Bivalvia; order Pterioida; family Pinnidae; genus Pinna; species Pinna nobilis. The sequence continues at coordinate 18,675 of JACSZP010000094.1, forward strand.
TTAAGGGAGTAGAGTGAATAAGAGAACTATCTTTATTCCATTTGTTGTATGCTTTGTGGGTTTATGGATTTTCTTACTCGTTATTCAATTATTTCTGTAATTAGCCATCCATCTTACTTCCACGCAAAAATTGGTAGTCCAGAAGATTCATTACCTATATGGTGTTAAGGCTAACTGGCGATTGTAACAACGGTTATATCAATATAACACTCAACTACATCAAACAACATACGGATGATATTTACCGTCAGGTTTTTGTCAATTTTCTGCGTCGAGTCGGACTTGTGAAAGTTACTTACTTGGTCCATGATCTATGCCGTCTACGGCTGAAGACTCAACAGGGAAACATGCAAAAATGTAATTAATATCCATATAGATGAAGCAAAGCGTTTATATGTGACTGATACAGTTTATTACTATCACTGCTTTGAGTCTCCGACTTACAGCTTAGTTGAAATATCGGAAATCGCTTACACGATCAGAACGTATAAAACCATCGACACTAGATCTGAATTTAACATGGAACGGTAAGTGGGCATGATACTTTATTAAATGTTTGACATAAGTCTTATTTTGCTTTTGGATCGAACACTTGGGAAATTTTATGGATATTTACTTTTCATGGATTTGTAAGGAAATGCAAAAATTTGTAATTTAATACACGAGTCAAAGATGAGTGAGACTGGATCGACGTTAAACCTTCAGTCACATTTAAAGCATGATAATTTGATTACTATATAGAAAGATGTCAATAGCATTCAAAGAAATGATATGCTGTTAAAACAATTTTCTCTTTCATACCAATTTCTATAGAGCAATATTACATTTTTGAATGACATTTGAACCTTCTACAACATGCAAAAACACAATGGCAATTTTACAGCATTTAAAGAGTCGATGGCTGTTGATCTTAATTTATCGTTGTTGTTGTTGCTGTTGTGTTAATGTCTTATTCAAGAATCTTATGTTATATGGAAATGCTACGATATGCTGTTGAACGGCCTCAAATTAGGCCTATGTTCGGTTATTACTGGCTTAGGACAGCGAGTGTTCTTCTGGTATATATTATGACACGGAAGTCTCATTTGAGGGAAATGAATACTTACGCTCAGCGTATTTGAACCCCCCAATCAACGATCTGAAGTTGAACATACTGGCCACTATGTCTTCATACGTGGAGCGATACTGTATGTTGGTTTTCCACAAAAGATAAAATGTGTGTAATCTCATTCTTTATGGCCTTGTTGGCTCAGTGGTTAGCTTTTCGCCTTTTTATCATGAGGCCGTAGGTTCGAAAACACGCCACGCTGTGGTTGGTTATTCCCTGTCTAATTTGATCAGAAAGTCCCTTCGCACAGTAGGTTTTGATACCTTAAAGAACCCTTGCTGCTCAAAGGCTGAAAGTGTTGACTATAGGTCAAACTTCACTGGCATTTGAATCGCCTCCGTATAAGTGAAAGACTCTTTGATTGTGACGTTAAACAAAAATACAACAAACAAACCAAACTCATCGTTTAGCCGAAATAAAAATGTGTAAATGCCTCAGCAAATTTGAAAGAGGGTTGATGAAGAAATTTCCGACATATTGAAAAAATATTCAGATTTATTTTATCGGTATTACTTGAGAATAGCTAACATTGTTCGTTACCTTACCTTATTATTATTGTTATCCTCATTCTGATGATGATGATGATGATGATGATGATGATGATGATTTTTATTATTATTATCATTTATTAGTATTATTATTTATTATTATTATTATTATTATTATCATCATCGTGGTCGTCATCATCATCGTCGTTGTTGTCGTTGTTGTTGTTGTTGTTGTTGTATCATATTTATTGTTCTTTATTGTTAGCATTGTTTTATCATTATATTTTTATTCTTAAGTCCCGAAGTCGAATGAACAAAAGACAATAGGGTTTACACAACATGCTAGGGTAGTTTAATTTTCCGATTAAGAAAATAATTGAGATTCCTGTTAAAAATCATCTGTAATCTTTTTTATTCATTATTTGATTTTTTTTGTGTTGTTTCTATTTCTGTATTATGTTTCTGAACCCAACAGTCGACAGACAGCATGCACAGAAATGACTTTGAATGTCTTAAACAGGTCGATAGATAAATAAGACTTTAATCAATTTCAATTCAATAATTGCGTCATGTAAATCAATGTCGCACGTAATCAATTGAAAGAAAATAGCAAGAAAAGATTTTAGTTTGATGTTCCATGCATCCAAATAAAATTTCGGTATACTTTCTATTGTTTGAACATCCGTTTGGTAAGCTCCAATATCCCTTGCCCACTCGCATAAGGCGAAAATGGTTTACGTATCTATGAATATATTTTATATATCGATAAATAAAAATGGTACTGTACACCTACAAATTTTCTTTTCCTCTGATTTACGTTCATTTAAACGGTAATCTATTTCGCCAGGTCCTAAGTCTTAGTCAATACATGACATCAATTAAGCCGTTTGAATATTTCGCTTTTATCCAAAATTCGCCTAAGAGCGAAAATAGCGAAAATTAGACAGCAACGAATTTTCCTGGTATACAATAACTGTGTCATCTAGTAGCTCATGTAAATGACATTTCAAGTGTTTCAAGTGAACTTTGTTTTCGTTTCTTCCATTTTCCTTCATTGATTTAGATCAACCGTTTTGTTTGTAACTATGTTTTCAGGTACGTACTATAATTTTATCACTTCATAATAAAATTCTGTGTTGTATAATATTTTGAATATTAGTAAAATAGTTTGAAATTCGACGGTTTAATATATAAAAACATTTTTTTCTATTCCGTGTATGTTAGAACCTCGCTGGAACTAGATTAGTTACGTGTATATGAGAAAAAGGTGGAATGCCGGTGTTCTCTCTCCTGGTGCATTTGTTGTCCAGGTCTTTTCTCAGCAAATAAAATTTGGCCACCATCATATAAATAAAACATTATTGAATGTGGAAAGCCGGTGATTTCCCCTCCGGGAACATTTGTTACCGAGTTCTGTCCTAAAAAAAATACAGAAAACTTGGCCACGATCATTTGAATAAAAGATTGTCGAATGTATAAAAAAAAACAAAAATAAATTCCAAGAAGACATGAATGGAAATCGAAAAGAAAAAGATTCAGCGGAAAATTCATTGTAAATAGTAAAAAAAATATATATAATAATATCAATTTTGGATGATGTTGCTATAACGACTTACTTATAAAACGTGTAACTTCAAAACTAACTTTTGTTCTCGATACATTTAGAGAACCGTTCGTCATTGTGATTCTTGGCTAGAAAACCTCATTCATGTTCCATGTACATGATGCATGTATATGACTTAATGGATAGTCACCATACCAAGATTACATTTCAAACTTTTCTTATAAACAGTTGAAAATGCTTCTTTGGCATCTTTCATAGATGCTTTATTCCTTAACAAGATAATAATAAACCTGTCTACAAATAGCTCTAATAAATCCTCAAATGCTCCGTGCCAACGAGTGTATCATGACAACGTGAGCGTAATGCCGTTTCCTAAATAGAAACGTACACATATATTTATAGATTGATTTATTCATGTATTTATGCATGCGCTATCCAAAAACAGGGAATCATAGACGGAGGATGACCATATTTGCGCAACTTATTCGAATGCTTTCTTCTTGATCGATGTGAGTAATTTTCAAAGGATTACAGAAAATTGGTTTAACCAGAAACTGGGTCAGAGTGATTCGTCTTTTTTATTGTTGCCTACATAAGAACAACAATCAAATGACATATTTTTACTGAAATGGCAAAGCGCTAAAAAAAACTTTCAAGAAAAAAAAGCTAAAGCTGTTTTGCGTACAGTCAAAGTCATTCTTAACATTGAGGTCACATTCGGGGCACTTTGCTTCAGTGGTTCTGAATCAGGAAGGCAAATGTTAAATGGGTCATTGATCAGTCTTAAATAGGTACAGTGTAGACATCTCTTTATATGTTAAATTATTGTAGTACTGCCGACATAAAGTATTATCAGTAGCATATTCACGAGAAAAAGCAGACATCTTTCGGAAACTAAGCCTCTTGCACAAGCAAAGGAAAACCTCACTTTTGTACTTACTTCCTCCATTCATAGAAATATTTGACTATTATTCCGCACAAACAGTTCCGGTATATCGGTCTGTATCATAATGTGTCTACGTATCTGATCGAGGTTTTCATTCTCCTTGATTTATAAAAGAAGAATTATGTTGAAATAAGTTCGTGGCACCTTGGCAACTTGTTTTTGCAGTATTCCCTTCTGGTCAACGACGCTGTATGTCTTTATTTCCTGCAAGGTTATAAGATTTAAATACGGTACATTGTGACTGACGTCCTGAATATGAGATATATGAGGTTTTGATTTTTCTAATTTGTACACTAATACCGATGTAAATGACTACACATTGCAAGGGTTTCCCAACGGATTGCCCATAAATAGAAATACTTCAGTAATCTGAGCTCAATTATTCCTCATCGTACAAATATCTTCATATCAATATTACTGTGTTCTGCATCAAATGATTCCCTTAGAATTGAACATAAGCTAACTGTATATGTAATTCATTAAAAACGTGTTCAATCAAATTGTACTTTACTGAGCTCTCTATGAAAGGATTATAATGACTGTAGCGTTGTATGTATTTCGATTGATTCGTAGAGGAAATCGGGTTTCCATGTATGATATACGTCCCAGAATGATAAAAAAAATTACACTCGTAACTTGTGATATCAATTATCGGTTAGACTGTTGCTAAGCAGACAGCTATTGCTATGGTTCGCTGTATATATTTGTTTTTATGCATACGCTTTAAGTGATGCATCGATCATTTTTATCAAAGATGCGGACTACTTTTCTTCTAGAATTGTATCATTATATACAATGTACATATATATATATATCAACAAATTCAAATTACCATAAATTAAATATACATTCGGATGTATACAGGTTCCAACGCATCACGCGTTTAAACCTATCCTAGGTAATTGCAAAAACAAAGTTCGTTCCGAAAAAAACTAATGCCGCCCTATATTACATATATTTCGCAAATTACCCGGTAATGAAATTTTCATGCTTAGTTACCACAGCAAACAAACCAATATGATATGTAACCGGACTTCAAAGTTATCTCGATTTGAAATCGAAAGTAGAAATTGATTTGTGTGAATGGAAACGTTAACTGCAATTTTACGATAAAACACATGATCAGCATTGCTGCAGAAATTTAATTTGGGTATTATGATGAATAGCGAGATAAGCGTATCCAATACGTTGGCATGCAACACGATCATACTACAACGTTAAGCCTTATCCTGTTTCTGTTTGTTCTAACATTATCGGAATTTTATTGGTTGTAATGCAGCAACATCTATGAATGCCGGCGCGTTGTTCAAGTATGACACGCAATACCTGGTTATAAGAATATCGAAAAGAGTTGAATTTAGATATCGTGTGTAAAAACGTAGATAGGCTGGGACAAAGAGGACCCACAGCTACGTATATATTGCATGAAGTAATGAATCACAGAAATACAAATCAGCTTTGTAATAAATGAGTGATTTTTGACTAAATAAATAATTACGTAAGACTTCGTATGTGAACATAGGATTTAGAACAACATGATAGTTGGCCCTATGTTTAATGACACATTTGGCGAGGTTTGAATTTTTGAGAATAATTAACATTGAATTTATTTTGGTTTGGACTTAAGGTGCGATTTCATTGCTTATGGGGAAAAAAACGCTGTGGGTATACATATAAGGTGCATGTGTTTATGGAATTCTGAAAGTAAGCCACCTACGTAACATTAACATTAGGATGATGGTTTCTAATTAGCAACTGTAGAGATATTGTGAATACCTTTGAATAATCACACAGATCATACTACAGTGATTATATAATGTGCAGTTGTTATGCCTAAAATGACGTGCGACTGTATCTCTGTTCGTGGATTATTACAACAATCATCTACTTTATACCGTTTCCCTATTTTGAAGGAAACGTTGAAAAATGGAAATTTTTCATT
>JACSZP010000096.1:0-18456 GCA_016161895.1 Pinna nobilis
ACACACACACACACACACACACACACACACACACACACACACTTCATATTCACGACGTATCTCAAGTGAGAAATGCATTAACAAAATTTAAAAAGTATAATTTCATATCACCAGCTCAATTCTCAATTTTGAAAATCTTCTAAATTTGACAAGGCCTGAAATGTGCTTATTATATTATCGATATTATTTACGACTATACAACTCTAGGTCATTAAAACTGCAGATATGAATTGTAGTTTGAAATTACATTTTTTTGTTGCAATCCGAGAGGGTGTACCCAGTCTTTCCTCTTCCAGTTCCGCCACCCCAATCTAAAAGAGCTTCCGACGCGCCTGTATATGTTAAAAGAATCATGATAATCTATACTGTAAGATCCATATTGGCTTTTATAACAAATACAAGTTCATAAATTGAAAAGATTTGTACAAAATTGGGGAAAAAATATCATATTCATATGCAAATGTTTTAATAAAATGAAGTTCAATTGATTTTAGTTTAACTTCTTCCCTAAAACTTATAATTACATCTTGGACTCAAAACCGTTTGCAAAAATTTGCGACCCCCCTTACCTAATTTCAAATCCTGGATCCGCGCCTGATATAATATATAAATTATTATAAATTAAACATTATGTCAATGTACTACGGCTATTATTATTGGTCTTTATCAATACTGAAATTTTTTGACTGTATCTATAAAATAGTTCATGCTTTAAAAATGACAGTGCACTTTGATAAATGCATTGTAAAATGGAAATTTTCTCGACGCGGGGTCGTTTCTCAACGTTAAAATTAGACCCTTCCTCTACTGACAAGTTTTCAAATTTCTTACTTAATATCGAAAATGACATTCTATTCTATAGATATGAATATAAAATATATTTCATACGAGGTCATTAATTTTTTGACATTGAAATATGACCCCCTTTTCTAGATTCAAGCTCTATTGGGTTATACTTGGGTCGAGATTTAGATTATATTCTACATCTGAGGTCATTTTTCAACGTTAAATCTTGACCCTGTTGCAATCCGTACGTAAACAGGAAGTACTCAACACGAGTGACATTTTGATAGGACAGGTGCACTTTGACCAAAAAGGGTCATTTCTCAACGTTAAGATAGGACCCTAAAAAGTGGATCAATTTTCAACGAGGGTCACTTTTCCACGTGAGGGTCACTTTTTGACGCGTCGGAAGGGTAATTAAATAATGGACAGGGTCAATTTTTAACGTTGAAAATCCACCCCCAAATCGTTGAAAAATGACCCCGGGGTCAATTTTCAACGGGGGTCACAATATAATGTTACACCGGCTGACTAGACAACATTGGCAACTTTTCTTAGGATTCCATTATCATGAAAAGCTAGCTGTCTAAAGAGACTTCTATAGTGATAGACTACCTGATTTCAGATGTACTCAGAGAGAAACCATTTATGAAATAATCATAAAATAAAAGCTGCCTTGAGAGACCATCATGTATCACTTCCATAGCTGTTGGAGTGGTCAATAAACAGACGCTTTTATATCAACATTCAATTAATTCAATTGATTCCTGTCAATTATCACCACTGAAATAAAGTGGGGTTCCTTTAATATCCTCGTTCTCAATTGAAGTATATTCATTTCGTTCAATATCCCTGGTATAATATATATATAATATATCCAACTTATAACAATACCTTAACAATATCCAATATCCCAACAAAGGATTCAGTTGATGTCTTCCATATACCAAGTCAACGTTGAATTAAGTGATTTTCTAAATTACCGCCAGTCAACTGTGAACTTAATTGATTTCGTGAAATATAATTTATCCATGGTCATTATATATAAATTGAAATTCATTTCAAAATGACCAATAAACATGTGTTCCGCCGATGTCATGCTTTGTCAACGCTGTGTAATAAATTTGGTTATATGCCAATGTTTATTTAATAAATGAAATTAACATGTAATTTTCACAGTGGTTTTTTTTTAGAAAATGTGTCAAACTTGTTAATAACGGCAGTCGAAATGATTTGTCGATAAAAGATATAAAAAGAACAGCAAACTTCGCTCAATACAAATCATCATTTTATTTCTCTTTTTCTATAGTTCTTGGGCTTTTTTTCTGATAATAAAGGTTGTGTTTACACATTATAAGATCTATAATCAGATACTGGACCTACCCTGCTATTGTCAAATCACTTTCAACATTATTTCAGGGTTATTTAAATGTTGCGGCATCGGTTTGAGGAATACGTCAGGAACCTAGACCTCTCCTTGGCGCTACAACCTGCACAATGAAAGATTTTCTTACGTGCCGAAAACTACTGTGACAATAATAATAGAGGATGTACCGTCTTATTCTCGGACCTAAAAAAATTGCAAAATCGGTAGCAGAAATTTATTATTTGAGTTAAAGGGAGGGGAACTTTAGGATTGGGTATTGTTTCACGTTCAAATCCAATTTCTTTCAAGTTATATATTTTCTAAAAGTTGGTAGCTTTCCACAAAGCGTCTAGATAACTACTCATTCGCAATTTGTGTTATTTAGCTTTGGTGTTGCCTCTTAAATCGACTTTATCTTCCCTTGAATTGTCACAGTAGTAGGATTATATGATACCATATTTGGCTCTGAGAATCATTAAGGTCCTACTATAGAATGCTAACTCCATATCCTGAGGTGTTGAGTTCAAATCTAGGGTGAGGAAAATTAGGTATCTTGTTACACTGCTAAGTGGCTATAAGTGTCTTGAAATGGTGAACCATCTGAGACCTTCACTAGAATTTGTTGTCGTTTCCGTTGGCTTCCAGGTCAGATATAAACAATAACAACTGCAAAGTTAAGACATGAAGCTACGATGAGCTGCAATGAATTTCATTGAAGTTATTTTACCCATTTTCTAAATGTTGCATACATGCACGTTTTAATCACGTCATATTCAGTTGCCCAAAAACTTCGATAGGCAGATCAGCCCCGCTAATACAATGTAACTTTCTTACTGCAAACATTTAAAGACTACCACTTTGTCCAACAGTTCAACCCACAAGTTGTCATGTTTGTCAATATTCAGTGTATATACGTAAGAGAACCTGCCCTTATAGCAGGAGATGACGTATGTATGTAGGTGAACTCCGTCAGGACCACATACAAATAATAGAAATCCGGTGTTACCTATAATCCTCCCATATCTATCAACAACAATATTTACAACCTTTCTAAATTTCTTGATGTATTCCACTTTTTAACCAAGGCCCCTGTGTGGTTTATGAACACTAGTTTTTCACCATCTCTTATGAAATATGTTCCATCCACAGCCGCAGAGAAAGAGTATAGCTTTGGATCAAAGATACAAGAGTCCAGTACACGTATTTTCCTTCCCTCACGTGAGAGTTTAACCATTATTTGTCCCTTTTTCTTTAGTAAGCATGCAAATATTTCATTTTGATGAGTCGCAGCGAAGTGGCGAACTTCCTTGCTCTAGGAATATAAATCTGTAAACTTGCTGACCCGGCCTTCTACGCTCACTTGTTTTATTGTTGTTCAACAGAACATCAACAACACATCAGATGTTAGCACCGTGTTGTGATATGGTGTAAATGCACCGTTTTCTTCACTTTATATTTCTCCATTATTTTTTCTTGCTGCACATTTCGTCCAGAGTTCCCTTTTGTACTTCCACATACTCAGTCAGGAAGGAAATTTGTACTGTTTGTGAGTTCGTGTACTGCATCAAACACAAACCATCAAGTCACATGTCTTGCAGTCTAATTGACTCTTATGGTATTTGCAGGTTTTCAAAACTGGCGTGAAATTATGAATTTTGAAGTAATTGTTTGTAAGACATTTGGCAATCATTCAGTTTAAACTTGATGTAAAATCTGTAATAAATGAAAATAAAATATAAAAAAGATACATCGACTGTAATATTTGAACAAAAAAAAACATCCGAAATAATAGCATACAAAGCTGCGACGAAAATAAGTTTTTCATTGACATCATCTTAATTTCTTTGATATTACGTACATGAATTTCCTTTATCACGATAAAGTCAGATGTCCCTCAAACATTGATTGGTAGATAGGCCCAAGTCACAGATTGTATCTTTCTTACTGCAAATATTTTAAAACTATGACTTTCCCGAGCAGTCCAACGCACAAGTTCTCTTGTTTATCAATTTGCAGTGTATGCACATGTGAAAAGGACGTGGCCTTAGAGCGGGAGATGTCGTATGTCTGAAGATGTGTGCCGTCAGGACTAAAGACAAATAGGACATCGTCTCTGTAACCTATAATTCTACCATGTTTTTCCACAACAATTTTGCTAACATTTCTCAGTTCCCCGTTGCGTTTTACAATTTTCACCAAATCCCCTATGTGGTTTATGAATACTAGTTGTTCATCATCTCTTATGAAATATGTTCCGTCCAAGGCTACGGAAACTCCAGATGGATTCGAAGCAAGCAAACCAGAGTCCAGTTCAAGTATTTTCTTCCCCTCACGTGACAATTTGACTACTTTCTTTTGTCTCTTATTCTTTAGTAAGCAGGTAAATATTTCATTTTGATGAGTTGCAGCCAAGGATTGCACTTTCATGCACAAGGAAGATAAATCTGTAAACTCGCTGATGACACCCTCTAGTCTAACCTGTTTTATGGTTGTTCCACAAGACACCAACAATTCACCAGACGTTAGTACTGTGGTGTAAAGTGGTGTAAATGGTAATGTAACCGTTTTCTTCACTTTATATTTCTCCAACAGCAAACTTGTACATGAAGACAAACTTATCCAAACCCTAAAATCATCAATTATATCCACATTATAAACTGCGCGTTTCAGCAGTTTCTCATCAGATATTGAGGCAACGAGATGTAGATCGCTGCTTAACGAGGGCACCTGTTTCTCATCGTCTGGTGTATCATCTTTTGACTTTAACTTTTGCGGAACTTCTGCTACCTGAGTGGTATTGGACCTATGCTGACAGTCCTCGTTTCGGACTTAATTTGTTTTAAGGATCTAAGATGCAAGGTATCCGTTTCATTACTGACAAATTGATTTGCAAAAGGGACATCCATCTTAATATCCCTATTGAGGGAACTGATATCCTTTTCCGAATTCCTAATGAATTCGAGGAATGCTGATGGAACCGTTTCCAGACGGTGGTTCCTGACTGATTGTAGTAGCTTCTTGTGGTCTTCTTCCAGCTTTTTTAGTTCTACTAGATAGGATTCCATTTTTTCAACATTTTCCTGCTCTTTAGTATCGAGATCCTTCTCTAATTCCGATTTCATTTCTTCAATTTTTGATATTTTGTCTTTCGCTACTTTCTGAATTTTCATCCTACAGTCTCTCATTTCATCTTTGTATTTGGAAAGATGACTATGTAGTTTTTTAATTTCCTCTTTAATTAAAAGTACGTCCTCATTTTTCTTGCTGCATACCTCGTCAAAAGTTTCCCTCCGTGATTTCACGTAGTCAGTCAGGAGGGAAAAGTCGTGTTGTCTGTGAGTAACGCATACAACACAAATCTTTAAGTCACATGTCTTACAGAACAAGTCCAGTTGACTCTCATGATCTTTGCATGTGGTGCTGATGCTTAAATCCACTCCAACTCCCTCCGAAACTGACACAATTTCGTGATTTCGTAATTGTGGAATGTTTGCATGTATCCGTTTGCAATTATCACACAGGTTTTTAACACATTGTCTGCAGAACCACACTGCATCTTCGGAAATCTCACAGAAGTTACAGCGTATCTTCTTGACTTCTTGAGCATAAGCAACGAATGACGTCATTCTTCTTTTATCATCTTTGGTGGCCAACAACTGCAATGGAAAGATGCAGATTGTTTTATTTTTTCTACAGTCTTTAGAATTCATTAGATAGGAAAGAGGTCTATAAGATAACCTTTATGATAAACCCGTTTTGAAGGAATACCTTTCATGAGAGACCAACTGTCATACGACAAAAATTAATGGAGAAATAATCTACAAAAATAACCAGCTCAGGCCACCGTTAATTCTACCGCTTCAAGCAGTGATTGGAAACTATATAACTTGAATTGCATGTACATTGAAACATTTTCTGAAATAAGATCTTCTATTTAACATGCATCCAAGCGTTGTTGTTGTTGCGTTGTTGTTTAACGTACCACTCAATAATTTTTCACTTATATGGAGACGTCAACGTGTGACGGTGAAGGGCGACAAATTTTGCCTATTCTCTGCTCGTAAAGACGGCCATAGAGCAGGGAGGGCTCACAAACACTGTGTACATTTGCATGGGACCTCGAGTTTAACTGTCTCATCAGAAAGACAGGAACAGTCAACCGCAGTCTGGCTCAGGCTGGAACCCCAGAGCTCATGATCAGACATCGAATACGCTAACCGCTAGACAAAGGCGGCCCAAGTTTTAACTGGTAGAAGAGTATACATGGTACAGTCTTCCTGTCGGAGTAACTATCTCACATGATCATGTTAGGTTGAAAGCCTAAATCTGTGCTGACTATAGTTGAGAGACATCAAATGAACGTGTAGTGGAGGTTCAGCCGGGCCTTAACATGTGTACGATGTTGTAGGTCAGTGCTTCATTTCCGTGTGTATTTTTATTGTCGTATTAGATTTTTTATTTTTTTTTTATTGTCATACATTTCAGATCATCCCTACGGGTGAAGCGTATAAAACATTCGTTGGATAATGTGACTATGGTGCAAAGCTCGAGGTGTATAGATGCATGTGACGGTAACTGATAACACGTATACATATATGTCAAGTGGCAAAACTCAAATACAGACAACTTAATGTGGGGGCCTTCGTGGCCGAGTGGTAAGCGTGTTCGACTGTAAATCGAAAGATGCGGGTTCGAGCCGCGTCAGTGCCACTAAGCGGTTGGCCGTTCCTGTCCTTTGGATGAGACAGTAAAAACATAGGCCCCGTGTCACAGTAGGTATTGGCACGTTGAAGAACCCTCCCTGCTCTACGGCCAGCAGTGCCGAGCACAGGCAAACTTTGTAGACCATTTACCGGCACACGGTGACGTCTCCATATGAGTGAAATATTCCTGAGTGGGACGTTTTATAACAACAACGCAACAATAACAACAGCAACAACGATGGATAATGTGACTATGGTGCAAAGCTCGAGGTGTGTAGATGCATGTGACGGTAACTGATAACACGTATACATATATGTCAAGTGGCAAAACTCAGATACAGACAGCTTAATGTATACTTTTCTTTGTAATTTCATCAGACATGATTGAAGCGCAGAGAGGGTCGATTTAAAAAAAACATACTAATCGGACATGCACTTAAAGATTTTACATTAATGTAAATTCAGAAACTTTCGCGGAACTTTATTTTGGCGAATCAGTTGTATCATATTTGTTCGCGACACTATGTTTTTGCGTATGTTAATTTTTACCTAATAGTTTATGCTTAATTGTCCTTGCTAATATTGGATTAGAATATTAAGCGAAAATTTAGCGATGTGGTCCAAAGGGCCTCTTGTTCGTAAAAAAATTTAACTTTTTTTACCTTAAATTATGGAGTTTCTTTTTTATTGAGGGGCTTGGCAGGTATTTTGACTATGTCAGACATTTTGTTTTAATCTTAGTTTTCTATCAATCTGTAGAAATTCAGAAAAAAGTGAAACTCAATTGCAGATTTGAGAAATAGAGGGATAGAGATGCAATCGCCAGTGTTTTGCTGGGTAAATGACAGAATTTTGTAAAAACTTTCTAGTACGTACTGACAATTTATTTTCTGGAATGATGGATTGTTTGAGTCTGTCAGTCAAAAGATTTGACTAGATTTTTAACAACTTTTAACTACTCTACTCACTACAGTTAAATTTATTTCTTTTTTCCTTTTTTTGGCAATATCAATTACCTTACTCTTTTCCATACAAAGACTATTTTATTTATGTTGTTTATTTTCTTTATTTATTCATTTATTTTTTGTTTTATACATCTCAAAAAAGTCCCTTTGCAAATTTTTTCTTACTAGATACTAAAGTTTCGAGCTCATCTAAGTACCTTTTTTTTGGTCGACGATTAGACTTTTTCTACTCAAGAATTTGCTCCAAATATTCCACAACAACATTTCCCGTTTTGGGTAGTTTATACAGTGGGGCCTCGTTAATCCGGACGCCCCTCTTCCCAGGCATATCGTCCGGATAAATGAAGCATTTGGATTACTGAAGCATACTTCACTATCAGCTAAAACAAATTAAACAATATATATCTAAGAAATTTTGCCTGGAAGGTTAAGCTTAGCGGTAATCCGTTCTAATTGAATAACCTTTTTTGGGACAATTTTTTAGATTTGATATCGGTTTTCATAATAAGACTGAGAACGAAGATGTGAAGGTGCTATTTCCATGATAGTTTTTCTTATTTTTCCGTGGATAGACATTTTTCTCTACAAAATTTGATAATTATATTAGCAATTTAAGCACTATGATTGTCTGAGAAATTGTCCCCTAAATTGGAAAACACGGACCCCTGGACACACCAGAGCTGGGATCAGGTGTCTAGGAGGAGTATGCATCCCTTGTTGACCGGTCATACGTCAGACATGTTAAATTTTTATTCTCATAAATTCTTCTTTTTGTAATACGAGAACAATTAAACTTGATTTTCGTAGTCTTTGTCTGATTTCTTCCTTCAGTACATGACTTTTTACTTTGTTGACTTTAATTAAGTGGCGATGCAAAACAATTGTCAGACCAACCATCATGACCTCCATTACAATCCATGTTGTCTACTTTAGCTTAATCGTAAAACGCCATGGCGGCCACCACCACCTAGTTGATTTTGACCAAATCTGATTACAGTTCATCTTTGCCGTGCTCCCAATTTTCTTATATGTCACAGTGAAATATCTAATGCATTTCATCTGTGGTCCCGCTACACAGTTAACAGGAGGTAGCCCCTGTCTCTGAGAGTGCATAAAAATGAGTAAAATGCTTGAATTTGATAACAATTGATGAATTGAGCGAATATTGATGAAATTTATGTGAGAGTAAAATTGAAGAAGTACAGAAGGATACTCAAAAGCCAAGCTCCTAAAATATGACACGTCCGGGATAATGACGGTCTCAACGTGGTAAACAAATGCAAATCCCAAACGGGATGGGACCAGGTGTCCGGAAGGAATCAACGTCTCCTTTTGGCAGGCCGCACGCGTCGCAAATGTTCTTCGGAAACGCTACCGAGTTCAGTAAAAAGTCTATATCGGTTGAGGTAGTCATATGCTCGTGATCTTACTAGCTAAATGTAGTCACTGTAAAATGGTCGTGCGGAAGAATAACATCCAGCAACCTAGAAAGGAGAACCTCATAATATTTAACGAGTTCATCGTATCTACCATAAAACTTCCGTAGTGACGTTTTCAATCGTTCAATAACGTATCCCTGTTTGAGTAGTTTATTGGCGAGTCGTCTGGCTCTCCTAATAAAATATTCATAAAAAGAACTTGCCCTGGTATAACGTATAAGTTGTGAAATTAAGACGCCATAGACAGGACAGAACGGAATATTGCTTCGCAAGGACGGCAAGTTCGTAATATTGAAATTGAAATCGTCACACTTTTTATAAAGGGAGGTATGCAGTTTAGAAAAACGGATTTCCGTAAAATTTGAAAATTTATGGGAATATACAGTTTGAAGTAGGAATTTAGTGCAACAGTACTGAGTAAAGTGGTATGAGGACACCCCATACTAAAATTATTCACAATGGTAAGCATATGATTTCTTGATACCATTCATTCATTTAGAGTTAACAAAATTTTATACGGGAAATTATCCCTTGTTTTTGTTTTTTTACTAAAAACATCAGTACAAGATTTCCTCTCAGATGTGCTATAGCTTATAAACGGATTTTTAATGACCGATTTTATAGCACCATCCGTCAACCATCGTTAAGTATGTCTTTTGGACGGGCTTCCTTCTCGTATCTATGGGGGTGTATTATAAAAATAACGGATACAAAGGGATTCGAAAGAAGCCTTAGAAATGAACAGTGAATTAACTAGGATCGCCGGTAATCGAGAATTAGAACCAGGTGTCACGGAGGAATAAGTATCCATTGTTCAGCAGTCCTTCCCTATATGAGTCCACAGTCAAGTAAGATAAAGCACGTGGGTAATGAACCTTCGTATACATAATTGCGTATAATATATAAAAATCACAGGTGCCAAAGTACCACTCGCATAAAGAATCAGTAGGCTTCATACAAATTTCGCAAATATTGGACAAACATGGACTCCTGAAAATCCAGAGGTGGGATCAGGTTGAGGTAGGATACCCTATTGACTGGCAACATCCGCCGTGAGCCCTATAACTAAATCCGGATAAAAACGGAATAATCCGTTGTCAAAATCAGTGTGTGAAGAAAGGCCTCACAATTATCAGCAATGACGTCAGACATCGACAAAAGCAACGAAACATTACTTAAAAACTATACCAAGACGCCTGAAAGAGATCAACATCAGGACACGGCAGTGGAACCAAAATAAGTAGCTGGTGATATAGGGATATTAAAAAGACTACAACCATAGTGTTAATCTACATATGTCGGTACCAAAGAAATTGAATGTTACATGTGATGGATCAAATTATCATAGGCACTAGGCCTAAAACTGTTATACTGATAGCTTTGTCGAGATGGAATATGCCGTCACTCGACAACACTCAGTCCCGAGAGCCATTAAACACTGCTATAAAATGCTTACTCCATAGTTGAGTTCACGTCTAGGCACATATTTTGATAATTAAAACGGAGGTTTTGAAAAGGTTAAACTCTGGAAAACCTTGACTAGAATTTGTTGTCGTCTCCGTACCATTGAAAGGTTCCAAGATCGGACATAAACAAGAACGTTGAATTATCATCTTAAGCTGCGATGAGCTGCAGTGAGTTCCATTTAAGTTATAGTACTCATTTTCTAAGTGTTATAAACATGAATGAACTTTATCACTTCATATTCAGTTGCCCTTTAAACTTTGATTGGTAGATACATCCCGCTAATAGAATGTCACTTTCTTACTGCAAATATTTAAAGACTACCACTTTGTCCAATAGTTCAACCCACAAGTTGTCTTGTTTGTCAATCTTCCGTGTATATATGTATTTAGAGAACCTGTTCATATAGCAGGATATGTTGTATGTCTGTAGATGGGTTCCGTCAGGACTAAAGACAAATATTTGACCTCCGTTGTTACCTATAATTCTACCATATCTATCCACAAGTTTCCATGTGACATTTCTCAGTTTCCCGGTGAGCTTCACATTTCTCACCAAGTCCCCTGAGTGGTTTATGAACACAATTTTTTCCTTGCAGCTGATGAAATATGTTCCATCCATGGCAGCAGAGATCGTATCAGATTCTGAATCAAACATACGAGAGTCCAGTTCAAGTATTTTCCTCCCCTCACGTGACAGTTTGACCAATACCATTTTATCCTCTTCCGTTAGTATGCATACAAATATTTCATCTTGATGAGTCGCAGCCAAGGATATCACTTCCTTGCAAAAGGGAGATAAATTTGTAAACTCGCTGGCCAACCCTTCTAGGCTAACCTGTTGTATTGCTGTTCCACAAGACACTAACAACACACTTGATGTCAGTACTGTGGTGCAATATGGTTTACTTGGTAACTCAATCTCTTTCTTCACCTTATATTTCTCCAACAGCAAACTTTTACATGAAAACAAAATTATCCAAACCCTATCATCATCAATTATATGTATATTCACAATTGAGCTGCCTCTCAATCTCTTATGAGAAACTGAGGCAACAAGATGTAGATTGCTGCTTAACAAGGGTACCTGTTTCTCATTGTCTGGTGTATCATCTTTTGACTTTAACTTATGTGGAACTTCTGCCACCTGAGTGGTATTTGGACCTATGCTGATAGTCCTCGTTTCGGACTTTATTTGTGTTAAGGATCCAAGATGCAAGGTATCTGTTTCATTACTCACAAATTGATTTGCAAAAGGGACATCCAACTTTATTTCAACATTGAGAGAACTGATCTCCTTTTCCGAATTCCTAATGAAATCGAGGAATGCTGATGGAACTGTTTCCAGACGGTGGTTCCTGACTGACTGTAGTAGCTTCTGGTGGTCTTCTTCCAGCTTCTTAAGTTCTACTAGCTGGGATTCCATTTTTTCAATATTTCCCTGCTCCTTAGTATCGAGATCCTTCTCTAATTCCGACTTCATTTCTTCAATTTTTGATATTTTGTCTATTGCTTCTTTCTGAATTTTCATCCTACAATCTTTCATTTCATCTTTGTATTTGGAAAGATGAATCTCAAGGTTTTTAATTTCCGCTTTAATTAAAAGTACGTCCTCAATTTTCTTACTGCATACCTCATCAAAAGTTTCCTTCCGCGATTTCACGTAGTCGGTCAGGAGGGAAAAGTCGTGCTGTCTGTGAGTTCCAGTGACGCATCCAACACAAATCTTTAAGTCACACGTCTTGCAGAACAAGTCCAGTTGACTCGTGTGGTCCTTGCATGTGGTGCTGATGTCTAGATCTATCCCAGGTCCCTCCAAAACTGACACAACTGTGTGATTTTCACATTGTGGAATGTTTGCATGTACCCGTTTGCAAAAATTACACAGGTGTTTAGCACATTGTCTGCAAAACCAAACTGCTTCTTTTGAATCTTCGAAGAAGTTACAGGGTATCCTCGTGACATGTTGAGCAGAGACAATGGATGACGTCATTCCTCTCTAGGTTTGTTGGCGACCAACTGCAATGAAAAAGATTTTTATCTTTGTACCAAAGTGAAAGTTGGTATGAGATAAAAGGCTTTAATTAATCTATTTGCTGAAAATCTCTGTTAGGGTTACCTTTCATGAGAGACCATGTGTCTTAAGAAAACTGAATACAGAAATAGTTAATATAAAAACTAGATTTTTAAGAGTGACACAAATGTCATTGCTTGCTGCATTGTTTGTGAACTAAATTCTTTGAAATTTACTCAGTTAAATCAAAACTCTGACAAAACCTCACATCTAGTTAACAATTATTTTATTTTCAAAAAACAATTCATGTCTTACTGAAAATGATACAAAAATACACATGAAAAATACTATTTCTATTTTTTTTTCAGCGATAGATAGATATTGCATGATATATGCCTACACCGTTACGTTACACTAAGGAGGATATATGTATCTTCAATAACGACCAAACATACATGCCGGTTCTTGAAATCAGCATTAGTAAATTTACGCCATGACATTTTTTTGTAATAATAAAGAACGTAGACTTAGTCCATAGCCGTGTTAACGCGGTGGGAAATGGGTGGCGTGCCACTTTTTTCTTCATGGTGATGTTCAACCAGTAGGACCACCAAATTTGACTTAAATTATGTTTTTAATTAAGTGTCTTAAACGCAATTCTTTCTAGTACAATCAAAGGCCTATGAAGTTTTCCTCAAAATTTGGTTTTACCACCCCATATCCCACTTTCGTTTTTATTTTGCCCCCCCCCCTTTTCATTTTCGTTCTACGCCATTGCATCTTAAGATACTAATACGACAATAAAAATATACAAGGAAATGAAGCACTGGCCTACAACATCGTACACATGTTACGGCCCGCCTGAACCTCCACCCCATGTTCATTTGATGTCTCTCAACTCTAGTCAGCACAGATTTAGACTTTCAACCGAACATAATCATGTGAGATAGTTACTCTGGCGGGACGACTGTACCTGTATTCTCTTCAACCAGTTAGAACTTGGGCCGCCTTGGTCTAGCGGTTAGCGTATTCGATGTCTGATCATGAGCTCTGGGGTTCCAGCCCGAGCCAGGCTGCGGTTGACTGTTCCTGTCTTTCTAATGAAACAGTTAAAACCGATGTCGCATGTAAATGTAGATAGTGTTAATGAACCCTCCCTGCTCTGCAACCGTAAGTGCCGAGTATGGACAAAATGTGTCGCCCCTACCGTCACACATTGACGTCTCCATATAAGTGAAAGATTTTTGAGTGGAACGTTAGACAGCAAGAACAACAACATCCATATAAAGCTTGCCGCAACCATCTGACTGAAAGATTGTCAAGTGATCTGTAAGCAACAAATAAACATAAACACGAAAATTCATCCTTACTTTTAAAAGATGGTTTTGCTCAGAATTCCAAACATCCATAAACACATTGTAAAATACTGTCCGTAGGTAAAGTGACCCACATCGAATTACATTTCAGATCATCCCCACGTGTGAAGCGTTGATCTATAAGACATTCGATGGATAATGTGACTATGGTGCAAAGCTCGAGGTGTGTAGATACATGTGACGGTAACTGGTAACACGAATACATATATGTCAAGTGGCAAAACTGAAATACAGACAGCTTAATGTGGGGGCCTCCGTGGCCGAGTGATTAGCGTGTTCGACTGAAAATCGAAAGATGCGGGTTCGAGCAGCGTCAGCGCCACTCCGCGTTTGGCCGTCCCTGTCCTTCGGATTAGACAGTAAAAACCAAAGCCACGTGTCACAGTACGTGTTGGCACGCTAAAGAACCCTCCCTGCTCTACGGCCAGCAGTGCCGAGCACGGGCAAAAATTTGTAGACCATTTACCGGCACACGGTGACGTCTCCATATGAGTGAAATATTCTTGACTGGGACGTAAAACAACAACGCAACAACAACAACGATGGATAATGTGACTATGGTGCAAAGCTCGAGGTGTGTATATGCATGTGACGGTATCTGTTAACACGTATACATATATGTCAAGTGGCAAAACTAAAATACAGACAACTGAATGTATACTTTTCTTTGTAATTTCATCAGACATGATTTTACATTACTGTAAATTCAGAAACATTATTTTGGCCAATCAGTAGTTAAATATTTATTTGCGACACTATATTTTCGCGTATGTGAATGTTTACCTAATAGTTTATGCTTAATTGCCCTTGCTAATGTGAGGTTAGAATATTAAGCGAAAACTTTATTTTTGCGATTTAGTCATCTCCCGTAAATACGCGAAAATCAAATCCTCGCGAATAAAACCGTATCTAGATTAATCATCTACTAGAGTAATTTTATTTACTCATTGAAAACAGCTAGCTGCAGAATAAGTAGGAATTCTTATTTAAAGTATAATCGTTTGAGGATTATTAATGGCAATTCCTGTTAACGCTTTCTCCTTTTGTGATTCTGAAATGAAAAGGTAGAGGTAACGAACAATGGTCAATCTTATAACTCCAATGAAAAATACAAAAAACGGGTTAGGAAAACACGGACCCATGGACACGCCAGTGGTGGGATCATGTACCTGGGAAGAGTAAGCATCTCCTGTCGACCGGTCACCCCCACCAAGAGTCATATATCTTGATCAGGTAAACAGAGTAATAAATTTTAAAAATCAGTGTTTGAAGAACCTCCTGATAATTTGTATGAAACATTATAGACAGAATTCGAACTGATGATATGTTGGTTGTTCTGGCGAATAAGACCATTACAACGACCATAGAATTGGCGAAATGCTGATTTTATCCAAGACTGTTGGAACCCCTGTTACACCAACGTGCTTGTCAGTAGGCTACCTTTAATTGTCAGTATGAAAATAATATAATTTTGCTTTCTTTCCGTTTGTATTGTAAGCAAGTTATTCACACTTTTCTGGTTCAGGAAGATAATAACAATCTCCCTATAAGAAACATTTGAGGTTTTAATATGAGAAACATAAAAAAAAAATGAGTTTGTCTTTGCCAATAAACGGAAGGTATATATTTTACATGAAAAAAGTCAGATATGTTGAATACATATGTCTATACTGTTACAACATGCCTTACACCCCAAGGAAAATCTCCAGCCTTCTTCTGTAAATCTTTTTGATAATGTATTCATCAAATGAGATGAAAGTAATGAATTTATTTATTATTTTGGTTTCATGTACATCAACACCTTTCACATGATAGACAATTTTGATTCTATTTCTCTGGGCCTTTTCTTTAGCAGTCTATTCAGTAATTTATTAAATGGTCACTAAACAGATGGTTACAGAAGATACACTAAATAATGTTATCCCGATCTTTTTTATGATCGACTTATAAATCATGTATGACACACATTGACAAAAATGTATATTAAAAAACTACTGAATATGTTGTTAAAAATAGTGCTAATATGTTGATAAAGGCACAGGCACTTTAAATTAGCTAATCAACAATAAAACAATTTTATGTTGCTTCTTTCTATTTTTCAACTTATTTTCAGGAGCCCAAGAACAAGCTTTAATTTCGTGACAGGAGTAAGGGATAATAGCAGGATGTAAAAGTAAATATTTACAATGAGGGGAGACAACTCTTCAATTCACTTTATCGCAACATAACAGGAAGGAGGAAGTTAATTGAGACACGCTTCAATCACAGATTTACAGTCTGAAAATCATTATAAAAGAAATAGATTGTTTTACTATGAGAAACATATCTGCTAGTGGAATAAGAAAGCTATACATGAATTTATCCATCAATTTTATATCCCAAGTCACCGCTGAATATTTCATAAACTACCTGGCTTACGAGACCACCTAACTAATCAGGCCAATAGAAACCATCAAAATCCAAAATCTTTCACTCTCCAAGACTATGTCAATCTCACTTAGGAGACCACCTCACTAATCCGACAAGTTTTAGCCAGTCACTTGGATGGTCCTTGTAGCGAGGTGGCACTATATTTGTAAATCGTGTTCTTAAATTCTTGATACACCATTATTTCTCTTGAATTATCAAAGCAGAAGGATTTATTGGTGTTGCTATACTTAGCTTTGAGAGCTCGTCTCATTTTCTCTCCCGTCATATGAGACCCTTTTAACACCGAGGTCCCGTGCCACAGTAGGTGGCTGTCGTCTCAACAGCTGTTAGCCCCAAGAAAATGCTAAAAGTTTGGAGCCCTAAGCCTACATTTCGTATCCTCTTCAAATGAGGTTTCTTCAGTGGTACCTAAAAAAAGATCACAACTAGATCAAATACACAATTTAATTGAAATTATTTTCACTCTTTTCTTTGAATGTTACTAACATTTAGATTTATTTCTTATCTGTCTCCATTTCATACTCCAAGAAAGTGTCTCACAAATATTTGCTGTTAGATTATACAGTCGGGTAATAGAAGGACGCTTTCCTACTGCAAGTATTTAAAGGCTGCGGCATTTTTGTACATTCCAATCCATAACTTGTCTTGTCTGTCAACCTTCAATGTGTATATAAAGAATATACCCTTATAAGATGGGATGTTGTATGTCTGTAGCTGAGCTCCGTCAGGACCAAAGACAAATAATTGATTGTCTCTGTAACCTATAATTCTACCATATCTATTCACAACAATTTTGCTAACATTTCTCAGTTCCCCGTTGCGTTTTACAATTTTTACCAAATCCCCTATGTTGTTTATGAACACTAGTTTTTCATCAACTCTTATGAAATATGTTCCGTCCAAGGCTACAGAAACACCAGATGGATTCGAAGCAAACAAACCCGAGTCCAGTTCAAGTATTTTCTTCCCCTCACGTGACAATTTGACTACCACCTTTTCTGTCTTATTCTTCAGTAAGCATGCAAATACTTCATTTTGATGAGTCGCAGCCAATGATCGCACTTCCTTGCACAAGGAAGATAAATCTGTAAATTTGCTGACCACTCCCTCTAAGCTCACCTGTTTTATGGCTGTTCCACGTGACACCAACAATTCACCAGATGTCAGAACTGTGGTGTAATGTGGTCTACTTGGTAACTCAACCGCTTTCTTCACTTTACATTTCTCCAACAGCAAACTTTTACATGAATGCAAGCTTATCCAAACCCTATCATCATCAATAATATCTATATTTATTACTGCGCTGTCTAACACTTTCTTATCAGAAACTGAGGCAACAAGATGTAGATCGCTGCTTAACGAGGGCACCTGTTTCACATCGTCTGGTGTATCATCTTTTGACTTTAACTTTTGCGGAACTTCTGCTACCTGAGTGGTATTTGGACCTATGCTGATAGTACTCGTTTTGGACTTAATTTGTGTTAAGGACCCAAGATGCAATGTATCAGTTTCATTACTCACAAATTGATTTGCAAAAGGGACATCCAACTTTATTTCAACATTGAGAGAACTGATCTCCTTTTCCGAATTTCTAATGAATTCCAGGAATGCTGATGGAACTGTTTCCAGTCGGCGGTTCCTGACTGACTGTAGTAGCTTCTGGTGGTCTTCTTCCAGCTTTTTAAGTTCTACTAGATAGGATTCCATTTTTTCAACATTTTCCTGCTCTTTAGTATCGATATCTTTCTCTAATTCTGATTTCATTTCTTCAATTTGTGATATTTTGTCTTTCGCTATTTTCTGAATTTTCACCCTACAGTCTCTCATTTCATCTTTGTATTTGGAAAGATGACTATCAAGTTTTTTAATTTCCTCTTTAATTAAAACTACGTCGTCATTTGTCTTGCTGCATACCTC
>JACSZP010000101.1:0-15098 GCA_016161895.1 Pinna nobilis
GAAGACATCTTGATTACCGGCTATTTATTTAGCAATGAAGATGACGACAATGTTAAATTATTTAAGAATATTTACCAAATGGATGCGTTATAAGAATAGTGTATGGAAAAGGGAGTGAATAAGAGGGCTTTTGTCGGAGGAATAGCGTTCTGCCTCAGAGATATCGTATTTTTTAAAACTCGAAGTCTCGAAAACTCTAAGTTTATTAGTGGTCCCGAGCACTTCAAGTTTTCGAGATTCAACTGTACCTAATTTATTGTCTGTTCTTGTGTAACGTGGGTTATATCATTATAACTGGTATATTCCATTTTAGGGAAAATGTTTAGGACAAGGAACTTTTGAGGAGATGAGTACTTCTGGCGTCGACTTTAGTGCTCTGCTAAAACCAAACAAAGAGGAGGAGGAAAAGCCTAAGGCTAAAGTTGTCCCTCATCAGGAGCCCTCGTACTACTCCAGTAATCCACAGATTGGTTCTACCTTCTCTTTAACATCTGTTGGTACAGAGTTCGAGGTGAGGAAGCTTTGACTTCTAAATTTCTACATAATGTATTTATAATGAGTGAAAAAATGTCATGCAGCAGTTGTTATTGACGTATCATGCACATTTTCAATGTGCTGAGTGCATGTTTCTCTCACCCGGGACAGAGAAATCCATCAATGTACCTGTTCTGAGATATGTCTGTCTCGCACCCTGCGTGCTTGTCTCGAACCCCCTGATGTCACTACTAGTAAGTCTTGACCTACTTTTGACATATTTCGTCTGCTTGAATGCAGTGTTACACCTATATATTTTACCACTTAGAAATATATTATTTAAGGGTGAGAGAAAAATAATCAACCACCACTTTGTACAGGAGCAGATAAATCTCATCCTTGTGCCAAAGACTTGCAACCTCCACGACTCAGCAAGGCCCGTCGTGGACTGTAAATCTTTAACACTCTGGTGAGATATCTCTGTCTTTGTACAAGGTGGTGATAGATTCTATTGATCTATTTGTCTGTCTTTGATTTAGTTACAGTGGTAGGGATGCCATAGCTCAGTGGTCAGCCTGTTTGCCTTCTGATTGTGAGGTAATGATTTCAAATCAATGCAAAACTACAGGTGGCTTTCCCTGTCCTTTGGATAAGACAGAAAAGGCCAAGGTCCTGTGTCACAGTAGGTGTGGTCTTATGCTCAATGGCCATAAGTTGCTGATGGAGCGTAGGCCAAATTTGTCACACATCACCAGTATTGATAATGTCTCTACATAAATGAAAGATTCTTGATTCCCTGTGTTTGTCTGGTTCTGACATCTATTTGGCCTATATTTAGTCACCTCTTTTACATATGATTCATCATCCCACATCTNNATTTTAATTTTTCATCAGTTGTAAAATGAGTGCTCAAGGAACAATACAAATCTTAACCCTGTTGCTTTATTTGTAGCCGGACCCAATACAGCTACCAGAAGAAGAAGAAAGGAGTGAGGGAACAGTTGGATGGAGGGTGTATTATGAGTATTTCAAATCAGGAGCTGGACCTTTTAAATTCATTTTACTGGTCCTGCTTAACCTGTTGGCACAGACCACCTATGTTATGAGTGACTGGTGGCTCTCAGTGTGGTATGTCATTTAAAATCCCTCTAATTTGTTTTAAAAGACTATCTAAGGGAAGAAGTAAAAAGGGTCACATATGACAGGTTGTCTCTTAATTCAGGCAATTTACAATGGAGCCTCATTAAATTATTTTCAAGCAAATCAATCAGATACCTGAAGTCCCTGAATTTTTTAAAAAGATCATAAAGAAATATGTTTTTTGAAAATTTATTTTCAGGAAATTTTGTCTTGATGGTGAGGCATCCAAATTGTTAGTGTCCCCAAGTTAAAGAACCCTCACTGCTCAGTGGTCATAAGTGCTGAGCATACGCCAAATTTATAGCCCTTTGCTGGCATACAATGACATCTCCATATAAATTGTATGTTAAAGATTCTTGAATAGGACGTCAAACAACAAAACATCCAACTCAAATATGATCTTTAAAGGTATGCTCCTTTTCTCTACCATTGGCATGAAGATCTCATGAAACCCCCTTTACAATCCCATAATTCTCACTTCCTGTTTTGAAGGGCAAATCAAGAAGAAGCTAAGGTTGCAGCAGTTCAGCTTGATACAGAGCTTAGAGCCACAGGGCTCAACAGCACCAATGTAACCATACCCTATGTAGACACAGACTTTAATATCTACGTGTTCACCGGTATCATTGTTGCAGTCTTCCTGTTCGGGTTACTCCGAGCTCTCATGTTTTTCAAAGTGTTGGTGGATGCCTCTATGCACCTACACAATAAGATGTTCAGTAGACTGCTGAGAGTGCCAATCAGGTTCTTTGATGTCAACCCAGTTGGTAAGTAACGCTCTTTGTAGTTTTAGTACATCACATTATAATTACTTAATTTATCATTGGATAACAATGTGAATACTGTTTAGTATAGAAATCATCTGTCCTTGAACGGGATTACTATACGTGGCAACGGGACTATACCTAGGTATAGTCTCCCGCGAATCGTCATGGTTCTGGCAATGACGTGACGTCTTGCGGCAGAGTGCTGGCAGCAAGAGGCCGGGGTTAAGTTATTTCAATTTGTTGGTTTTATTGCAATATCTTATGGCTGAAGTTTCAAGATAATATAAAACCATTATTTAATTTTCTTGGAATAAACACACACATGTGATGTGATGTACCAAAACTATTATGGACCTCTCCCTCCGAGCTCGGGAACAGTTCTCCTATAGTGTTGTCCTTATGGCTTGGGTACATGTACTATACCTCGCCAGACAACACTATAGGAGAACAGTTCCCTCGGGAGAGGTCCATAATAGATTAATATAAGCCCGAACTATTCTATAATTAGACCTACTTATTCCTCTTCCTGTATGTCTAGTAGCTGAATGGTCAGAGCTTTGCACTTTAATTCGTTAAGTCTCTCGTCCTGTAGAAAAAATAAGTGCGGGCTCCAATCTCCCAGGAGCCCTTGTTGATTATATGAGAAAGTTTGCGCAGTTTACCTGCAGGAGGCCAGTGGTCTCTTCTCAGGTACATAAGTGTCCACCACTATATGACTGAGAGATTGTCAAGTGTGGCATAAAACAAATCAAAAACCATCAAACAAATGCTGTATTTCTACATATGCTGATTAGATTTTAGAATCCTTGGTTAAATATAACCATGAATTGGAATATTACAGAGACTTAAATTATTTTGACAAATGATTGGTTAAACTGGTTTACATAGTACTTATAAATACTGGAGATTCAATGAAAGAATTTCCAAGTCTCGCATAGCCAAGACTGAAAGATGTATTCATGAATCTTTCAATTATAAATGAAGTTTTCAAGTAGTATTCAGTTATAAGATATAAGAAATTCTCAGTAAAATAGATTAATTAAAGAAATAATGAATGCAATAAAGCTACAGGCATTGGTAGTATCTCTAAACACCATTCAACTGAGAGTAATGCTTCCAAACATAGAATAGTAATATTTCTGAAAACTCTTTAACAGTCCGATTTTTTGGACTACACCGATGTCCCTGTGATTGTTGCCACTTAATAAAACATTTCTTGTGTGAATTTCAGGTCGGATTCTAAACCGCTTTTCCAAGGATACAGGACACATGGATGACCAATTGCCTGTCACCTTCTTTGATTTTACTCAGGTAAACATGGACTCCTTACTATATTACATAAGGAATCCACAGAACATGCTCCTATTTAGTAGGGCCCTGTCTCAGTGGTGACTGAATATGCATATTGATCACCCTTTCTGTCCATCTGTCTGTCTAAATCACTTGTGTGTCTATTTCATAACTTTCGTAACCAGTCACAGTAGACAGGGATGATACATTGGTAAAAAAGGATGGGGGGATCTTTGTTCAAATTTGTTTCCCTATGCTTTCAGATATTGAGCTGAAAATCGGTGTGCAACTTCATTATCAGTACTAAAAGGTCACATATTCAATGTTGGTCATGGTTGACCTTCTTTTACATGAGTTATTGCTCTTTACAGGAAATTAGGTTTCTGGGCCTTTTTTTGCCATGTTTTCAATTATGGAGATAAAAAATTGTGTGCAACTTCTATTTTTAGGTCACACAGTTATGATATAAGATTTGTCTCTGTCTTTCTTTGTAGTGCTTTCTGCTGATACTTGGTATCATCATTGTCGTCTGTGTCGTAATTCCGTGGATATTTCTGCCGCTGGTACCTATATGTATACTTTTCTTTGTGACAAGACGGTACTACATAACAACGTCTCGCCACATCAAACGACTGGAGGGAACAAGTACGTATGACATGGTATTTAGGTGCATGTATCCTATAGTAAGAGCTGTTTTATCATTTATCTATACATGAAATTCCTATTTTTTATGTAAAAGTTTGATAATTTCTAAATAAAAAATAAATTTCTCGCCCATGAAAAATTTATTCTTTAATGTGCTGATATCCAATTTGAAAAGGACAGGACCTGTTTTTACTGTCTCATTTGAAAAACATGGACAGTCACCCCCAGCGGGCCCGGATTCAAACCCCAGATCTCTCAAATCAGAAGACGAACATGCTAACCACTTGGCAACGGCAGCTCCCCCATGTTTATTGCCAATTAGAAAGTATGCACATGAAATGGTTTTCCCTGTTCACCATCATTCACTTGAATGGTATTTCCCTAATTTGATTATGATTTACCTGTGCATTACAGCCAGAAGTCCAGTGTTTTCCCACCTAAGTGCCTCTCTCCAGGGTCTGCACACCATCCGTGCCTTTGGTGTCGGTGATAAGTTCATGGAGGAGTTTGACAGTCACCAGAATCTTCATACAGAGTCCTGGTTTCTATTTTTATCAACAAGTCGATGGCTGGCAGTCAGACTGGACTGGATGTGTGCCATCTTCGTGACTGCTGTATCATTTTCCTGTGTTCTTGCAGCTAGTGGTGAGGCTTTTTACCATTTTTCTCTTCATTTCTCTTTCTGTCTCTCTATTTTTCTTTCTCTGTCTTATCTCTCACGGCCTCTATTTATGTCTGTCTATCAGCCCCCCCTTTTCATCTCTTTTACTGTTTTTCTCTCTATCTCCTTTCCTGTATTTCTATCAGTTTTTCTTCATTTCCTTTTTCTATCTCTACTGTTATGAACTCAAAGATGTCTCTTTTCCACCTTATCCTCTGTCTACCCCTCTCTTCCTTGTCTCTGTCTGTCTGTCTGTCTCTGTCTCTCTCTCTCTCTCTCTCTGTCTGTCTCTGTCTCTGTCTCTCTCTCTCTCTCTCTCTCTCTCTCTCTGTCCTTTAAATGTTTGCATTTATTTGACTGTTAGTACACACTACTGTATATAACTATTTGTCAAATTTTCAGGTTTGAATGGTGGGTTAGTTGGTCTGTCCATGACTTATGCCATGACTTTGATGGGGATGTTTCAGTGGGCTGTGAGACAAAGTGCTGAAGTAGAGAACCAGGTAAAATGTTAGAGCCAAGATATAAGTATCTGAAATTATTACAGTCAAACCTTACCATTGCAAGGGCAACCTTTAAGATTCTGGGAAGATTGTAAAAGGTCAAAGTCACAGATCAAAATATTGGCTATGGCAAATGTTAAAGATTTTGTGCCACAAATAGATATAGATAACAAACATGCAAAAAAATCATCAGAATTTGTGGTGCAGATTTAAAACACATGACCTCATAATCAGAAGGCAAACATACTAGCAACAGAGCCATGACAACTCTGATTTGGTATGTACAGTCTAACCTGCCTTAGCGACCCACTGAATTAAAGGAAAACCTGTCATTTGTGACCTAAATGTATGGTTCCCAAAACGGCTTTTTCCATTATTTGAATTAAGAGACCACCTGTCATATGTGACCCTTTTTGCTCCTGCCCTTGGAAGGTCTCTTCAAACAGGGTAGATTGTATACTTCACATCATGTTTGTTCTTTACAGATGATATCAGTGGAGAGAGTGCTTGAGTACTCAAAGCTGGACACTGAGGCAGAACTTGAAAGTGACAAGTCAATCCCCCCTGACTGGCCTCAGAGTGGAGCCATTACTGCTGAAAATGCCCGCATTAGATATGCCAAGGAGCTACCCTGGGTCTTCAGAGGCCTCAACTTCTCCATTAAAGGCAAAGAAAAGGTATGCATTCTTATCTCTCCATGTTTATGTTTGAATGTGTTGTTGTTGTAT
Organism: Pinna nobilis; assembly: GCA_016161895.1. Lineage (NCBI taxonomy): Eukaryota > Metazoa > Mollusca > Bivalvia > Pterioida > Pinnidae > Pinna > Pinna nobilis. Next base: position 6,209 of record JACSZP010000101.1, read on the forward strand.
TGTTGATTGATATCCCACTCAAGAATATTTCACTCATATTGAGATGTCAACTTGTGCCCGTGAATAGCAAGAAATTTTGCCTATGCTTGGCACTTATAACGGTAGAGCAGGGAAAGAGTACATCTTTATTATCAATAATGGATTTTGAGGTTTTGTCAGAAAATAGGGTTAATTGTGTTTGAGTTGAAATCCTGTGGAACCAATATCAAACCAATGTGCAAAAATCTGTATTGATACATTTGTCAGACTTTTCATTCAAAAATCCATATCATATCACTTCCAAATTCAATTCAGCAAATGATACAGAACACCAAAGGACTTCTAGACTTGTTAATCATTTAATTCACCTCAAAAATGTTAAACTGATACAAATTAGATAAAACCCACTTTTTCCCACAAATTTTCCTATCAAGTGGTTGACAACAGTTACACTGGTTTCAACATATTTTCACATGCGTATCATAAAGAGTTTCATTGCAAATGTTTTGATGTTGATCCAATGAATACTTCAGCCTTTCTAAGTAGACCTATGTATACAAACGTTTCCACAGATGCGTTCAACCTTGCAGCCATCAATAGCCGATCCACTTCACTGACATCACTCAACAATGTGGCTATAGCCCTACAACTTCCTTATCTACCTTGAATGATTTTTACAGATGGGTATGTCAGATTAGTGTTAATAATCTGATTTGATCCATTTCAGATCGGGATTGTTGGAAGAACAGGAGCTGGAAAAAGTTCCCTCATAAGTCTGATGTTCCGGACAGTTGAACCAGAGGGAACAGTCATCATAGATGGCGTAAATGTGCTAAACATCGGCCTCCATGAACTCAGGAACAAAATCTCTATCATTCCACAGGTACGATTTGTACAAATCTTATCAACTATTCCTAGGAACATATATCCCAGTAAGGAGATTAATTAATGTATTATTAGATGTGTAGAAGTGGGATATATTTTGGGATGCCCTTGAACTTGTTATAAAACCCTTCTTTCTTAAGTACTTAACCCTTTCAACCCCAAGTATCAGAATGGTATGCTCTTTTCTATTGTCTTAGGTTAGTCCATTTCGGATTATGGTGTTGAAAGGGTTAACAAATTAAACAGTACAATACAGTCCTCATATTTGAGTTGCTTAAAACAAAAAATTGTTTGCATACCTGGAAAAAAAGAAGTAAATTGATGCAATATGAGTGACAATGACTTGTATAAATATACAGTAAAACCTACTTTAGTGAGCACTTGTATATAAAGACCACCTGGTCACATATGCTATTTTTATGGTCTGTCCCCAATAATACCATTTGTGTGCAAATCAATCTCTGTACAAAGACCACCTCCATATAAAGTTCGCTTTTATCCCTAAAGAGGTCTGTATATACATGTACAAGTTTTACTGTATTCGGAGAATTAATAGAAGGGGTTGGAGTTGGACCATGGGTCCACAGGAAAAATGAAAGTTAGGCTGATAGAACTTTTTCTTATCCACTTCATTTTTGAAAATGATCTATTTGAACCCTCTATTTACCATAGACGGTATTTCAAAATTTTCATTCTGCTAAGATGACCATCAAGGTCAGGTTTTTGGCCCTTGATTTTAGGCTTTGGTGGAGTTGGTCTATAACGAAGGCAGAGGGGATTGACTTTTGAGTTTGTTTTATGCATTCTTCGTTTTAAGCATCAGAATTTACTACATATATAGATAAGTAGTAATTCTTTGTGGGGATACTATTTTTTTTGTTATAGCACTGAATTCACTTTAAGCCGATTCATTATAGACCGACTTTACTGTACTTCGTTAGATGATACCATGGCAATAACACCACCATATTTACACTTACATGTACACTGTAACTATTGTTTACTTATTTCCAGGATCCGGTGCTGTTCACAGGAAGTTTGAGGAAGAACCTGGATCCCTTTGGTGAACTTCCGGATTCCAGTCTCTGGAAAGCCCTGGAGGAGGTAAGAGTAGAAAACATGATGAAAATGATCATAGCATCCCTCTTGCAGTTTTGAGCTTACTGGGAAGAAATTCCAAAAAGCCAATGTCATATCATAGGCTGATTGAATCTTCCCCTACCTTTAGGGTATAACAGAGGAATCTGTCCAAGGGGTAAGATTCTTGGATATCAAACCCGAGGGTTGCAAACGGTTTGATTTTTAAGAATCTTACCCTGAGGACAAGGCTGTCTGTCATACCCTCAAAGCAGGGGATGGTTATTTTTCTCCTATCATTTAATATAATTTATATTCTCACTGTCTGCAAAATAATAAGAGGTGAATAGCGTCAGAACACAGTCTTAAGTGAGCCTAGCTGATGGCCTATTTTTCATTATTATACTCCCACAATTAAAAAAATAGTCCATCAAAATGACGAGTGATAAATAAATCTAATTTCTATTAATTTTAATTTTTTTTTTATTATTTAAAGGGTCGCCAACTTTGAAATATTTTTTCACATTTGCATTGAATTGTCGTAGTTTGAAGTGAATGAGTTTGACCTAATGAAAATAGTGATGTTACATGTACGCTTCCGGAGTAGCATGGGTAGCTTGTCTAGGCGTTGCAAAGGAAATCTTTTCTCTTGAAAACGGGAGATAAATATGTGAATGGTGGGAGAAATTGTTGTCATTATCAGTGTGTCTACTAGACTTCAATTTTGTTTTCCTGGTTTGAACAGATTCCTGAATATCCTTGATTTTTATAGCCAATTTTTATTTTTTATTTTGAAATTATGATTTTATAAATTTTCTGTTGATAGATTTAGCTTAATTCAGCCATGGACGGAAGTTAGATTCAGTTTATTTGTTTTCTGTTTGTAGGTGCAGCTGAAGTCAGCTGTGGATGATTTGCCGGGGCAGTTAGATTCCGAGGTATCGGAGGGAGGAACTAACTTCAGTGTTGGTCAACGACAGTTGATATGCTTAGCCAGAGCCATACTGCGGCACAACAAAATTCTCATGATAGATGAAGCAACGGCTAATGTTGATCCAAGGTCAGAGATTTTGTTATTACTGTGTAATTGCAATGTCAAATGCTTCATGATGTGTTTCATGCCGATTTTTAACCATTCTACAAACACTGATCTTGACTACAAGCTATCTCTTTACCTACATAAGATTAAGGACTCACGGCAGGTGTGACTGATATTTAGGGGATGCATACTCCTCCTAGGCACCTGATCCCACCTCTCGTGTATCAAGGTGTCAGTGTTTGCCAAACACTTTTAGTCGAATTTCTTATGAGAGTTTTGAGATTGATTGCTGTATGTTGCCTTAACCTTTTCATTATTCAATGTCCAATCAAGGAATTGTTTAGATATGTAGAGCCATCGTCCATTTTCGATGAAGTCTGAAAAATCTGGCCTATGCTCGGCACTTACTGTCATGGAGCAGTGAAGTATCGTTAACATGCTGGCACCTTCTGTGACATGAGACCTCACTTTGACTGACAATATGCATCTTTATAGAAATCTAGGAAAGCCTTCCATTCAGGGCAAATAGGGCCTTAGAATGTTTCTAAATATAGTCGCACCCAGATGTATTGAAACTAAAGTGCAGTGAGTTTTCCTATCAAATAAACAAGGTTTTCAAAACAACAAGGTTAATCAGTGATAAAGTAATTTAATCGAGAAATATAAATCATTTAAAATTAAGCAGGTTTTCAATACATCTCGGCCCCTGTTTTGTTTCGTCCATTTCGCCCCCATGGTCAATGGGCGAATTCAAAACTGGGCAAAATCGAAATGGTTAATTCATTAAATAGAATTATGAGGAAAATATGTGAATTTAAAACTCTTTGCAATCGAATTAGGGCGAAAATAACACAGGGTGAAAATAACCCTGTATACATTAAGTGGGTTCCACTGTACATTGGAACCTTGTAAATCCAGACGACTCTGTTCCCAAGAAAATTTTCATGATAATTGAGGGGTAATGAGTAATGAATCGTCGCTCTCATTAAAGACAATTTAATTTGAAAATTCTGTCCCCAGCAATTGTGTTAAGGAGGGTGCAGCATTCAGATTATAAGCGTTCGGATTAATGAGGTTCGACTGTATATAGATTACTCTATGCATGTGTCTTGCATAATTCTTCACCTAATCAAACTTGTTTACCTGGATATTTTTTTTGATGCAGTCAACCTATAGCTAAGTTTGTCTTGATGCCAATAATCCTAACACTTCATCTTTTTGATGAAATTTGCTAAGAATCGAAATTTCAAATTGTACTTTTAAAAGGAACTTGTCAATAGTTTAGATGCTTCATTCATCTGGGCAGTTTGCTTAATGCCGTCAAGAGACTCTTAAACCCTTTCATGTATATAGGTCATACTTATAGAATATAATCCCAATGACCCTGGCCTTTGGCCCGCCTTGTCTCATGGTCAAAGGTCAAGGTCACTTGAATTTTAAGTTTGCCTCGTTTTTCTAATAGTGATGGAAGAAGACGATCTCCTGTGCAAATGTCATTTCAGCACTACGTTTTACTTAGAATTACTTTCAATCACCGTGGGAGGTACTAGTCCAACACAAACATTATGGGGTTTTATGTTGTTCATGAAATAAACCCTTTATAATCAGGTCTGTGTTATTTCATAATACATAACATCTATGGAAATTTATAGAACTGAAATGAATAATAGTATTTCTTTTTAAGTGTTTAGTGCTGAACCAATAGAGAAAGATTTGTTTTCAATCATCAAAAGTAGAGTTGGTCTATTACGAATTGACTTAAAGTGAATTCAGTGCTATAATGAAGACAAATAAAATCCCCGAAAAGAATTACTACTTATCTATATATGTAGTAAATTCTGATGCTTAAAACGAAGGATGCATGTCTATAACAAAGTCAAAAGTCAATCCCCTTTGACTTTGTAATAAGTGTTAAATAAGTTTGTGTTGTGTTTAATTATCCATTTTCTATTTTAGAACTGATTCATTGATCCAGAAAACTATAAGGACAAAGTTCAAAGAGTGCACGGTATTAACCATAGCCCATCGTCTCAACACTATCATGGATTCTGATCGAGTCATGGTGAGTTGATAGTCATTTAAGTTAAACGACAATCTTTTCCTGACCTTCTCGGAGAAAATGAAATTGCAGCCTCCTGAAACTTAGTTTGACTCTTTCAACCCCAAGTATCTGAAAGTTTGTACTATATTTGACTATATAGGGTATATGAAGAATGACCGTTTCTTGAACTTATTTTTAGGTTTTGGACGAAGGCGATGTTGTGGAATTTAATCATCCTCACAAGCTGCTGCAAGACACAAATGGATTCTTCTATAAAATGGTGCAACAAACAGGCGAAGAGGGCTCGAAGGAGCTGTTTAAGATCGCTGCCGATTCATATACCTCATCTGTCCTGGAGAAGGACACAACATCAGCCGATGCTGACAAACAAATTCTTGTCAATGGTTATGATTCAGCTGTAAATGACATTCACAAGAATGCTATTGACAACAAAAGGATTTTGTCAGAAGGCAACCATATTGGAAAGGGAGATAACTCCGAACAGAGTGACATGGAGGAGAACGACAGGGAAGACATGGGTAAACAGGAGGACAGTGCATCTTCTGATGATGAGCTGCTTCCAACAGGAGATAAAATCCGTAATAATGAAACAGTAACATTCCAGTCCAAATCTGAATCAGGGAAGAATTCTGTGGATGAAAATTTGTCTGACAATTTAGAAAAAGATGACAATGGAACAACAGACAAAGAGAAAGATGGCGATCACTCTGATGATGAGCTTCTGCCAGGCCATAAAAAAGGCATTGAAGAAACATCATCAAGGCATGGTGCAGAGCCTCAGTCTGAAAATGAAGTTACCTCCCCTGATGGTTGTGAGGAAACGGATACCTTGTTGTCTCCCGATAAAAATAGTGCTAGTGACTAGAAATATTGTAAATAAATCAAAACCAACAATAAAATTTAGTTGTATGTTCACTGTACATTCTAGAATGGTGAAATATTTGTAGTTTAAGCAGGGCTTAAAATAATCACTGGTCTGCTTTATCAGAGACAACAACATAATCTTACAGGCAAAAAAAAAATTGTGTCAAAAATGACTGTGCTATCCAGTTGCAATTTTAGAGAAAAAAATGTTATTCCCCTACTGAAGTTATGCATGTTTTACTGTACAATGTACAAAATGTATGTAAATTAAAAATTTTTTATCTACATTTTTCTTTCTGACTGGTCAAAGTTTACTAAAGCCGGTTGATTTTTAATGCTACTGGCCATGTTGACCCTTTAAAAGTTCACCTTCAGGGCCTCCGTGGCTGATTGGTTAGCGTGTTCGACTTCATATCGAAGGGTCCTGGGTTTGATTCCCGCAGCGCCCGCAGTTGGCCATCCCTGTCTTTCAGATGAGACAGCAAAAACCAAGGTCCCGTGTGACAGTAGGTGTTGGCACGTTAAAGAACCCTCCCTGCTCTATGGCCAGCAGTGCCGAGTGTCTCCATTTGAGTGAAATATTCTTGAGCGGGACGTTAAACAATAACGCAACAACAACAACTACAAAAGTTAATCTTCACATCTCTACATACATTGACCTTACTCTCCTGATAGTGTTTTCATTTGCTCAGCTTGGATCGTTATCCCGTCCCTTATCCTTCTTGCTCTGTCTTTCTATATCTACACGTCTATTTTCAGTTTTCAGTGTCTGCTATACAAGAGTCCTATTTTTATCGCCTGTGAATTTTCTAGCTACAGGGTATTGTTGATTTGTTTGAATGTGAAATCATTTTTATTTCACAGAATGTCTTTTTGAGTGAAATCCATACAGTTCATCCTTTTAGTGATAAAACAGTTTTATTCTCATGGCCATGTCAATGTGAAAATATTTTTCTCATGGCCATCTCAATGTGGAAGCAAATTTAACCCTTTAACCCTTAATTATCAAAATGGTATGAACTCTTCTATTGATTCAGACCAGTGCATTATGGTTTGTAGTGTTGAAAGGATTAAATTCTGGTCATGTTTAGGTTGTGTTAAAATCTCCAAAGCTTTGCAGCCCACTAGTACCTTTTCCCTACCCTGGTTAAACTTGCACATCAGCTGCTGTGTAACAAATTCGTTACATGACGGTTAATCTTTAGATTCAGGGCTAAGTGGGGACCATAAAACTTCCGACTTGACTTAAGTCTGAGAATTTTCTTAACTTCAACCTCTCAGCCAATCAGAATTCAATATTAGGTGTTGAGTAAATTTTCAGACTTACCGTAAGTTTATTCTTAAGTATGACCTTTGATGCCCAGTCGAGATACCGATAATTTGCTTGTTACCATGACAACATGAAGTGTGTACTTATTTGACACTGATAGATGAAATGGCAGCTCATTGAAAATGCCTTAGATAGGACTTGTAAACATTCTACTTTGTTGCTCCATAAATGGCCTTCCAGTTTACTTCAAGGTCAGTGACCCTCCCTGTTACATTGTATATGTAGTTTCATTTAAACAGAGGTACTTGATTAGTAGATTAACTTAAAATTTGAATTTGATTAGAAGCCTGATTGACTTGAAAGATTCAATACTTTAAACAACCACAATTTTTTGGCAAGTTTATTATGGAGTAAGTGGGCCTTGTAGATACCAATCATTTTTTGAAGTCATGGTTCATTGAAATTTATCAAGTTATTGCCCTTGGGCTTTGTGACAACACTTATTACTCCATGATGGGCATACTCTGTACAGCCTTTGCTGTAGCCTTGTTTAATTGTTTTGTTGTTAATGTTGTTTTTAGAAAAATATTAAGAATTTCGTCGAAACCGTTTTTCAATGCGCAAATCTTTTCCTTAACCCTTTCATAAGCAAAACCACATACCGGTATATGTTGTCTGTCTGTTTGGGTATGGCGACATACATGTCATCTATACACAATGTCATATTATATATGACATTATTTTATTTTGCCCAAAGTATGATGTAATTGTGCATAGTTGTGCCCGCAAAAGGGACGATATGATTATTCTAGTCTTTGTATTTCAACGTGACCAGTGATCATTGTGTAGTCTATATCATATTATGTATCTTCATCTGTTGCCTGTCCAATACGCAGAAATCCTTTTATATTTGTAAATTTTTTTTTTTAATTCCAAATTCAAAGTTTGTGTGTAATTTTGATAAATATACAATATTATGTTGGAAACAGGGTTGTTTTTAATTTTAGACTTTTGATCCAAAACACATTGAATGGGAGTGTTTAGCTGTCTTACTTGTATTTGATTGCTATCCACAGTAACATGCCAAAATTGATGCAACTTTTAATTTTTTCACTGTATAATTCATACAAAACCACACATCTTCAAAATGATATTGCATAGTAATTTCTTACTAAATTTCAGTACAATTTTCCCCTTTGATCATTAATGGTTTTAAATTTCCATGTTTGTTTTGTGATGACTTTTCATTGCTTTTTTTTATCATAGCAATAACAAATTTTGCAAGATGCAAAATTTTAATCTCTATTTTTAATATGAGTAAATAGGGAATAGTGATATAAAGAAATCAATCTTATGTTTAGAGCTGAAGGCCAGGGAAATCCTGGAACTCTGGCATGTAATGTGAAACTGTTTCACCCATATGACAACATTAATGGCAAATTTGTTACTCTTCTAAACCTTGTACAGTACAGCAACTTGCCAAATGTTCTTATACAATGTATTTGACTTACTTTTGTTTCAATGTGATTGGGATCGAAAGTTTGTTTTTCTCTGTTTATGTACCAGCTGAAAAATAAACATAAAAAAATAAAACAACAGCTACAGAATTGAGAATTTACAGTGGCTATATATGTCTTGCCATTCCTTATGATATAAAGTGTGATTTAACAAGCATAATATTTACGGGTAAGCTGCGCTAAACATTTCCTACAGA